>ML660679.1:1409580-1424159 GCA_007570785.1 Antilocapra americana | reverse complement strand
ATAGGGTTATCATTACCATCTTTCTAAATTCCATATATATGCATTAGTATACTGTATTGGTGTTTTTCTTTCTGGCTTACTTCACTCTGTATAATAGGCTCCAGTTTCATCCACCTCATAAGATTGGATTCAAATGTATTCTTTATAATGGCTGAGTAATATTCCATTGTGTATATGTACCACAGCTTTCTTATCCATTCGTCTGCCAATGGACATCTAGGTTGCTTCCATGTCCTGGCTATTATAAACAGTGCTGCGATGAACACAGGGGTACACGTGTCTCTTTCAATTCTGGTTTCCTCAGTGTGTATGCCCAGGAGTGGGATTGCTGGGTTATATGGCAGTTCTATTTCCAGTTTTTTAAGGAATCTCCACACTGTTCTCCATAGTGGCTGTACTAGTTTGCATTCCCACCAATAGTTTTAGAGAGTTCCCTTTTCTCTTCACCCTATCCAGCCTTTATTGTTTGTAGACTTTTTGATAGCAGCCATTCTGACCAGTGTGAGATGATCCCTCATTGTGGTTTTGATTTGTATTTCTCTGATATTGAATGATGTTGAGCATCTTTTCATGTGTTTGTTAGGCATCCATATATCTTCTTTGGAGAAATGTCTGTTTAGTTCTTTGGCCCATTTTTTGATTGGGTTGTTTATTTTTCTGAAATTGAGCTGCAGGAGTTGCTTGTATATTTTTGAGATTAATTCTCTGTCAGTTGCTTTGTTTGCTATTATTTTCTCCCACTGTGAAGGCTGTCTTTTCACCTTGCTTATAGCTTCCTTCATTGTGCAAAAGCTTTTAAGTTTAATTAGGTCCCATTTGTTTTTAAGGTACTGAAGGAAAAGATACTTTCATCAAGATATATATATATATAACTGGTCAAACTGATATTCATATACAAGAGTATGATAAATACATCATTAGGCATTTTTAAAAAGCTATAGAAGATTTGTCACAAAAAGACCCACATAAACGGGGAGGGCTGGCAGGAGGAGTCTGAGAGATGATGAAAGTCATATAAGACTTATCACAGTCCCTGATAAGAATAGGTTCTCTATAAATGTTTGTTTAACTCCCTTCGTTGGGATGATCCCCTGGAGAAGGGAATGACAACCCACTCCAGTAATCTTGCCTGGATAATTCCATGGACAGAGGGGCCTGGCAGGCTACATTCCATGGGGTTGCAAATAGTCAGACACGACTGAGCAACTAACACTGGAGCTTAAACTGGACTGGAAGTGGTTAATGAGGAAAGAATCCTGAGGAATTTGAAAGCTCTGGAATTGAAAGCAAAGGGACAAAATAAAAAATCAAGTCTAAAGGAGATATCTTTGCAAGTTCTTCAAGGTTTTCCCATCCCCTAATCCAATATGACTTTCTTTATTGATACACACAGTGATTTAGACTCCAGCCAGGGAAAATGTCTGTGAGATTTACAGAGAGGAATTTAAAGATATCAAGTGCCCAAGACACCAAAATCTCTCTTGTATTACTATCAAGCACATAAAAACTGCTACTATATCAAAGTCATATGTTTCTATTAGAGCATAGGTGAAAAGCCATTCATGGAAAGGAAATTTGCTTTTAAAAAGTATTGATAAAGATCTGCATACATCCTCAAAGAAAGAATCACTTGTGCAACAGTTACTACTCAAATGAATACAAAGAAAAATCCCCAAGCAGAAGAGAAAGGGCATAATTATGTCATCTGCCTTCAGCTTATATTCATTCCTTCATATCACAACAATGTGTTTTCAGTTTCTGAGATCTGTAATCAATTAAGATAAATCTAGACTCTTTTTAATAATAGATTCTACTGAAAACAGCTTATTTCCTTTCCTCCAAATAGTGAATATATGAAGAAATGTAAATTCTCCCATCTTAATGAATAATCTTTTATCATTATAACCTTTGAAGATACAGTATTGATTGATCATATTCCTTTGATTTTATATGTATAAATTCAACTTGAAGTAACTTAAGCAAAAAGGTTAATGCACAGGTTAAATTATCCACTATGATAGAAATTAAGAACAGAACTACCATATGATACAGCAATTCCACTTCTGGGACTGTATGCAGAGCAAACAAGAACATTAACTTGAAAGCATATCTGTACCCCTATGTTCCCATGTTCATGCCAGCATTATTTACAATAGCCAAGACACAGAAGCTGTCTAACTGTCTATTAATGGATGAATGGATATGAAGTTGTGGGGTGTGTGTGTTTGTGTGTGTGTGTGTGTGTGTGTGTACAGAGAGAGACATACACACTAGGAATATTATGCAGCCATAAAAAATGAGGAAATTCTATGATTTGCATCAATATGAATGGACTTCGAAGACATTACACTAAGTGAAATAAGTCAAAGACAAATGCTGAATGATCTCAACTTATATGTAGCATTAAAAAAAACAAAAACAACCAAACTTCATAGAAAAAGAGATCAGACTTGTTAATAGACATGGAGTGAGGGGGGAGGGGGAAGGAGGGGAATAGGAGGAAGGTGGATAAAAGGTACAAAATTCCAGTTATATGATAAATAAATACTAGAGATGTAATGTACAACAGGATAACTATAGTTAACACTGCTATATGTGGCAAAGTTGTTCAGAGAATAAATCCTAAGAATTTTATCAGAAGGAGAAAAATTATTGTTTTTGTTTTCTTTTCCTTTTATCTATATGAGAAGATGGATATTAGCTGAACCTATTGTGGTAATCATTCCACAATATGTATAAATAAAATCATCAGGCTGTACACCTTAAACTTACAATGTATGTCAATTATTTTTTCATAAAACTTGGCAAAATATTTTACAAAAGTTGAATTTAATGTAAAGTTTTATTTAAAATAAGGTTCAAGGGTGTCCCTGGGGGCTCAGTGGTAAAGAATCTGCCTGCCAATGCAGGAGACACGGGTTCAATCCCTGATTCGGGAAGATCCCACATGCCATGAAGCAACTAAGCCTGTGCATCATAATTAATGAAGCCTGCACACTGTAGAGCCCATGCTCCATAAGAGAAGCTACCACAATGGGAAGCCCGCACACTGTAACTAGAGAGTCGCCTCCACTCACCACAACTAGAGAAAAGTCTGTGAGGCAAAGACCCAGCACAGCCAAAAATAAAAGGAGTAAATAATTTAAAAGGTCCAAAACCGTGATAACAGAGAATTAAACCAAGTATGGGGCCCTTCTAAGAAGAAGGCAATGGCAACCCACTCCAGTACTCTTGCCTGGAAAACCCCATGGACGGAGCAGCCTGGTGAGCTGCCGTCTCGGGTCACACAGAGTTGGACACCACTGAAGCGACTTAGCAGCAGCAGCAGCAGGGGCCCTTCTAAGTGAAGTGCCCTGTGCAACTGCATAGGCTGTACACCCAAGGAGCTGGTCCTGCTTCTTGAGGCAAAAGTTTCTCAAGGAGATGTGATATAATTGAAATTTCCTGCCCATGCTTGGCTTCCCTGGATCCATGAAGTAGGGCAATTACCTCAACCTTACCCCCTTTCTTATTATCACTATATCCTATTATACTATTATCATTATTTAGAAAAATTTGCAGGCAATCCAATTCAATTCTGTGCTTGCCTGGATATATTTTGGTCGTAAAAAGCCAGATCCAGCATTTCTGACACTTAAGTTTCCAAAGGCCACTGTCTTATGAACTAGTCTTCCATTTTTATGATTGTATTCTTGCCTCTAGAAAAATGTTTACCAAATTTACAAAGTATGTTCTGCTTTGAACATCTGTTACCTGTTCTAACACTTACATTTAATACAATTCATAGTTCCTGTAATGCTATTTTATTTGAAATTCAGTTCAGTTGCTCAGTTGTGTCTGACTCTTTGTGACCCCATGAACTGCAGCACACCAGGCTTCCCTGTCCATCACCAACTCCCAGAGCTTGCTCAAACTCATGTCCATCGAGTTGGTGCCATCCAAGCATCTCATCTTGTCATTCCTTTTTCCTCCCACCTTCCATCTTTTCCATCTTCAGTGTATTTTCCAATGAATCAGTTCTTTGCATCAGGTGGCCAAAGTATTGGAGTTGCAGCTTCAGCATCAGTCCTTCCAATGAATATTCAGGGTAGATTTCCTTTAGGATGGACTGGTTGGATCTCCTTGCAGTCCAAGGGACTCTCAAGAGTCTTCTCCAACACCAAAAGCATCCATTCTTCAGCACTTAGCTTTCTTCACAGTCCAACTCTCACATCCATACTTGACTACTGGAAAAACCATAGCTTTGACTAGACAGACCTTTGTCTGCAAAGTAATATCTCTGCTTTTTAATATGCTGTCTAGTTTGGTCATAGCTTTTCTTCCAAGGAGCAAGTGTCTTTTAATTTTAGGGCTGCAGTCACAATCTGTAGTGATTTTGGAGCCCAGGAAAATAAAGTCTGTCACTATTTCCATTGTTTCTCCAATCTATATGCCATGAAGTGATGGGACCGGATGCCATGATCTTATTTTTTTTGTATGTCTATTTGCAAAGAGTTGGACATGACTGAGCTACTGAACGACAAGAGACTGTGTACTTATTGAGGACAGACAATTCTAGAGGCATTTGTTTTTATTGTTAATAGATCTGTTTTTTTAAAATAGATCCTCAATAATGAACACAGCACCTGGAAACACAGCACATGGAAAAATTTTTGAATGGATGGATCGAAAGATGCAGCAGTAGAGTGGATGTCTAAAGAAATAAAAAACAATTGAGTTATTATTGACACAGTTCATGTGGAAAGAGTAATAAAAGCCTAAACTAGGGTATCAAACATAGTAATGGAAGGAAGTGAAGGTCAAGAAAGCTATTTTGAATAGCTATTTTTTTGCTTTAAGAAAATTAATCTCAAATTTTTAATAACACAGCTTTAAATAGTACACTAGTTTCCTGTGGGTTATTGACTTTTATATTTTATCTTCAAAATTGGACTTACTATTGCATTTTGTCAGGGTTATATTTGTATATTGGATAATTATATTATGTTTTCCTTTGACTTCCTTTCCCACCATGATTCTGAATTTAATTGTGTGGTGACTCACCAACTTTGATTCCTGCAGGAGTTTCTGTTGATCACACAGCACAATGTCCCTCATAGGTTCTAGAAATAATTGCTAGAGAAAAATAATTTATTTGAGCAAAACTTTTACTTCATTTCTTATTCCAAAGAGATATTCTATGATTGAAGAATAATAACAATAATAATCTTTGAGTGTCTATAATGTCATAGACCACAATAAGAGGTCTAGAGAAGTAACAAGTACTATTTTAACAATAATTTAACCTTCACAACTATGAGGAAGTTAAAAAAGTGACAAAGTGGCCAGATCATGGTATAAAACTAGTTCAATATGACCTCAAAGCTTATTCCTTCCTTTCCCAGAATGAAACATTACTCTGTAGCTTCCTTTTGTGATCATCTCCCTCATATCTGTAGGTTTCTGACCCTCATTTAAAATTTTAACTTAGTTCTGCCCTGGTCAGGTAACTTGTAGAGTGGCAATGATCAGACAAAACAAAGTCTTTTCTCTACTTAAGTCTATTTCATTGTGTAGGTTCATTGCTCTGCTGCTGGCCTGTAAGGGGGGCCTAATCCTGTACAATTTCTTGAACAAATATGTGCTTGACTGGCCTGAGTGGTTAGTCTCTACGCATCTGTTACTCTTTCCCTCAGGCTGTCCTTAAGACTGATTTGGGATTGGGTCTACAGTGTTTGGTAATTGAATCTGCAAAGATGTCCCCAATTCCCTTCCTTTCACAAACATCTGAAAAGTAAATCTGATTTTATCTTCCACCATACACATCAGTATTGTGTCCACTTTCCAAGGGGTTATCTAAAAGGTCCACTAAAATGTGGTCACTACCAATCTTTTACCATTTTTACCAGCCCTGCATTCCTCCTGCATTGTAGCTGAACTTCCCAATCAGACCACATCCTTTCTGAAGTCTGAGTTGCACATGTGACTTCCTCACTTTGACTTTCTTTCACCTATGAAGTGTCTCCTTGGTGAATGCCAACTCATTTCAAAATATTTCATCCTTTGGGAATGTTGTCTGACACATTTAGGTAGAGCTGAACAGCTGAGGAAACAAACCTCTACTTGATGTTAGACATAAGTTGACATGAGTCACATCTGCAGACTGCTACATCACCCCTTGGAATGAGTTTCCCAGCAATCTACCAGCTTGCCACTGTAAACCAAAGATTTTGTGCCAGCTCTATCTCTTTCAAAGAGTGATTGTTAAACACTGCCCAAAATACTGGAAACCATCAAGGCCAGAAGGCAGTGGGATTACATATTCAAAGTGCTAAAAGAAAGACAGTCAACCAAGAGTCCTATATTTGGCAAAACTATTCAGAAGGACTTCCCTTTTGGCTCAGATGGCAAAGAATCTGCCTGTGATGCAGGAGACCTGGGTTTTGATCCCTAAGTCTGGAAGATCCCCTGGAGAAGGGAATGGCTATCCAATCCAGTATTCTTGCCTGGAGAATTTCATGGGCAAGGGAGCCTGGTGGGCTACAGTCCATCCAGTTGCAAAGAGTTGGACTCGACTGAGCAACTAACACATTCTTCAGAAATGAATTAGAAATTACAACATTCCCACATAAACATCAACTAAGAGAATTCATCACTAGCAGACCTACCTGATAAGCGAGTCCTTCAGGTTGAAATGAAAGTACACTAGACAGTAACTCAATTCCATGTGATACATTGATTAAAGGGTACATAGTTTTACTTATGCTCATAAAGAAATAAAAAGAGGGAGAAAAATTTTAGAAGTGATAGTTCAGTTTATGGTATTATATATAGTGATGGCTTCATAGGTATATACTTATCAAACTCATCAAGATGTACACATTAAATATGTGCAAGCTTTGTTTATGTCAATCATACCTCAATACAAAAATAAAGAGCACAAGAGTAAAGGAAACTATATAAGTAAATATAAAAGACAGTATAATTGTATTTTTCCTAATAACTTTTTTTCTTCTCTTATATGGTTTAAAAGACAATAGCATAGAGCAATAATTATAAAATTGTATTGATGAGTTTATAAGGTATAGTAAATATAATGTACAATATATGCATAGTATAATGCCTAATAAAGGTGTGATTTGTATGACAATAACAGCACAAAGGAGAAAGAGGGAAAGGAGCTATAATGGAGCAAAGTATACAATTGAAATTAAGTTAGTATTAATCTGAATTAGGTTGTTTTAAATTATGATCTAATTTTAATCCCCAGGGAAACCAGCAAGCAAATAACTCAAAACAATATTGTACTGCTAAAGGCTAGATTGTACCATCTGGAAAATAAAGAAGATTATTGACTACAACTGAAAGCAGAAAGAGAACTGTTCTCTCTATATATGTAATTTCTCAGTTTGTTAAAGATTGTGGCTTTACCTCTGTACACAAATTAGGTAGCATCTATGCAATAGAAAAACATCTAGGTTAAACATCGTTAATTTAGTCAAATAACACTTAAAAGTCACAGTATAGTGCCCCAAAGTAATCAAGTCATTTTATTTCATGGACCTGTTCTGTTTAAGCATATATAGTTAACCTTTGAACAGCATGGATTTAAAATGTGTAGGTTCATTACATGCAGGTTTTTTTTTTCAGTAAATACAGTCAGTCCTCCACATCTGTGGGTTCCACATCTGTGCAGATCACATTCATGACCAGTTATCTCCCTAATGATTTACTTTGATTAGCATTTCCGGTGGCTGCAAATTACCTCTTAGTCTAGAATATATATTTGTATTACAGAAAAACAGTACTTGACTCTGATAATGTAATCTGTTTCTGAAACATTTTTATAAGATTAAATGAAAGAGAATACTGAGCCATATGTGGGGATACTGATAATGCTCATGTGCAGATGAAATAATATTAAGGCAAAAAATTTAAAAGCTGGACACAGAGTATCTATCATCAAAAAGTCTACAAATAATAAATGTTAGAGAAGGTGTGCAGAAAAGGGAACCCACCTATACTGTTGGTGAGAATGTAAATTGGTGCAGCCACTATGGAAAACAGCATGGAGTTTCCTTAAGTCATAAACAGTATGAAAAGTCCAACCTATACACTAGGAGAAAGTATTTGTAAATGATGCAACTGACTAGGAGCTAATTACCAAAATAAACAAACAACACATACAACTGAATGTCAAAAAACCAAACAACCCAATCAAAAAATGGCCAGGAGACCTATTAATAAATAGATACTTCTCCAAAGATATACAGATGCCCAAGAGGCACATGAAAAGATGCTCAACGTCATTAATTATTATAGAGATGCAAGTCATAACTACAATGAGGTATCATCTCATACTGCTCAAACTGGTACTTTCAAAAAAATCTACAAAAAATTGCTGGAGAGGGTGTGGAGAAAAAGGAACCCTCCTACACTGTTGGTGGGAGTGTAAACTGATACATCCACCATGGAAAACAGTATGGAGATTCTTTATAAAACTAAAAATAGAGCTACCATATGATCCAAGGATCCCACTTCTAAGCATATATCTGGAAAACAGGAAAACTCTAATTAGAAAAGATATGTGCACCCCAAATGTTCAGAGCAACATTATTTCCAATAGCCAAGGCACAGAAGCAAATTAAGTGTCCATTGACAGAGGAATGGCTAAAGATGATGTGCTACATATATACACAATGGAATATTACTCATCCATAAAGAAGAATGAAATATTGCCAACTGCAGCAATATGGATGGACCTAGAGATTATTATACTAAGTAAAAGAAGTCAAACAGAGAAAGATAATTATTATATGATATCACTTATATATGGAATCTAAAATATAACACACGAATCAATGCACAAAACAGAAACAGATTCACAGGCATGGGTGGGGGAGGAGGGATAAATTAGAAGCAAATTAACATATACACACTACTATATATAAAACAGATAGACAACAAGGATATACTGCATAGCACAGGGAACTATATTTAATACCTTATGATAACCTATAATGGGAAACAATCTGAAAAAAAAATATATATATATAACTGAATCACTTTGCTGTACACCTAAAGCTAATACAATATTGGAAATCAACTATATTTCAATTTTTTATAAAAGCTGGACACAAAATAAAATGTGCACATTAGTTACCATTATGTAAAAGTACTGTTGTTTGATCGCTAAGATGTGACTGAATCTTTTGTGACACCATAGACTGTAACCCTCCAGGCTCCTCTGTCCATGGGATTTCCCAGACAAGAATATTGGAGTGGGTTGCCTTTTCCTTCTCCAGAGGATCTTCCAGACTCAGGGATCAAATCTGCGTCTCATGCATTGCAGGCGGATTCTTAACCATTGAGCCACCAGGGAAGCCCCAAAGTACTGTACATACAAGTGAAAAATAAATGAAGGGAACTCTAGATTCATACAATTATCTAAAAAAACTGTGAGAGATTTATTGTTATAGAGGAAGGACAAAGTCATTTTCGACAGAAAGAAAAACGACAAGAAAGTGAGGGTAGAAAGAAGAAAACAAAGGACACAAAAAATTTCAAATAAACAACCTAAACTTCCATCTAAAGAACTGGAAAAAGAAGACTAAAGGAAACCTTAATTCAGCAGAAGGAAGAAAATAATAAAGATAATAGAGGAAATAAAAGAGATCTAAGGAAAACAAAAGCAATAGAAAAAAAATTCAATAGAAACAAGAGCTGCTTCTTTGAAAAGATAAACTAAATTGATAAACCTTTAACCACACTCATTAAGAAGAATGGATTCAAATAAACAAAATAAGAAATGACAGAGGAAAAATAACAACTGATGCCACAGATGTGCAATTAATAAACTGAACAGTTACATGCCAACAAAATGGATAACCTAGAAGAAAGGGAAAAATTTCTAGAAAAATTCAAACTTCCAAGACTGAATCTGGAAGAAATACACAATCTGAACAGACCAATCACTAGCAGCAAAATTTAATTTGTAATTTAAAAACTCTCATCAAAGAAAAGTCCAGAACTGTATGGCTTCAGTGGGGAGTTATACCAAACATAGCTAATACCTATCATTCTCAAACTATTCAAAAAAAAAATGAAGAGGATGGAAATCTTCCAAATTCATTCTACAAGCCCATTATTACTCTGATACCACCCCCAAACAAAGGTATTACCAAAAAAAAAGAAAGAAAATTAAAAGCTATTTTCACTGGTGAACATAGACACAAAATCCTCAACAAAAATAGTAGCAAACTGAATCCAACAACACAGTAAAAGGATCAAACACCATGATCAAGTGGGATTTATCCCACGGATGCAGGAATTCAATATATACAAATCAATCAATGTGATACTCCATATCAGCAAATTGAAGAATAGAAACCATATGCAGGTAGATGCAGAAAAAGCTTTCAACAATATTCAACAAACATTAATAATAAAACAAAATTTCCAGGAAGTGGGCATAGAGGAAACTATCTCATCAAAATAATGCCATATATAGCAAATCTACAGCTAACATAATACTCAACAGTGAAAAGCTAAAAGCTTTTCCTCTAATTCAGGAATAAGACAAGGATGCCCATTTTCACCTCTTCTATTTAACATAGTACTGGAAGTCATAGCTACAGCAATCTAACAAGAGAAAGCAATAAAAGGTATCAAAATTGGAAGGGAAGAAGTAAAACTATCACTATTTACAGATAACATGATAGAATAAATGAATTCAGAAAAGTTGCAGTATAGAAGATTAATATATGTAAGCCTGTTGCTTTTCTATATACTAATAATGACCTATCAGAAAGAGAGATTAATTAAATAATCCCATTTACAATCACATCAAAAGGAATAAAATACCTACAGATAAATTTAAACAAGGAGGTAAAAGATCTATACTTTGAAAACTATAAAACACTAATGAAGGAATTTGAAAATAATACAAAAAAGGGAAGCTATCCCGTGTTCTTGGACTGGAAGAATTATTATTAAAATGTCCATACTTTCCAAGCAACTTATAGATTTAATGAAATTCCTACCAAAATATGCATGACCTTTTTCACAGAATTATAACAAATAATCCTAAGATTTATATAGAACCATGAAAGACCCCAAATTTCCAAAGCAAATTAAAGAAAAAAAGAACAAAGCCAGAGATATCATGCTCCCATGACTTCAGATTATATGACAAAGCCACAGTAATAAAAACAGCATGATACTGATACAAAAATAGACACACAGGTCAATGGAACAGTATAGAGAGTCCAGAAATAAGCCCACATGATTATCGTCAATTAATCTCCAACAAAGGAGGCAAGGAATTACAAGGGAGAAAAGATATTCTCTTCAATAAGTGGTGCTGAGAAAACTAGACAGGTACAGGAAAAAGAATTAGATTAGAAACATTTCTACAAGCCATAAACAAAAATAAACTCAATATGGATTAAAGATCTAAATGTAAGACCTGACACCATAAAACTCCTAGAAGAGAAGATAGGCAGAACACTCTTTGACATAAATTGTGCAGTATTTTTTTGGATCAGGCTTATAAGGCAAAAGAAATGAAAACAAAATAAACAGGATCTACAAACTTAAAAACAAAGGCTGGTGAGGATGTGGAGAAAGTGGAATTCTAGCACAGTATTGGAGGGGTTGTAAACTGGTTCAGCCACTACTGAAAACAGTATGCAATTTCCTCAAAAAAATAAACATAGAACTGCCATATGATCTAGCAATTCCACTGCTGGGTACAAATCCAAAAAAACAGAAAAACACTACTTCAAAAAGATAAATGGACCCAATGTTCATAGCAAAATTATTTACAATAGCTAATTATAGAAGCATTCTAGAACTAACACCAAAAAAAGATGTCCTTCTCATCATAGGGGCCTGGAATGCAAAAGCAGGAATTCAA
This sequence comes from Antilocapra americana, assembly GCA_007570785.1. Taxonomy (NCBI): domain Eukaryota; kingdom Metazoa; phylum Chordata; class Mammalia; order Artiodactyla; family Antilocapridae; genus Antilocapra; species Antilocapra americana. Next base: position 1,412,263 of record ML660679.1, on the reverse strand, counting down.
GAGATACCTGGAGTAACAGGCTAATTTGGCCTTGGGAGTACAAAATGAAGCAGGGCAAAGGCTAATAGAGTTTTCCCAAGAAAACGCACTAGTCATAGCAAACACCCTCTTCCAACAAGACAAGAGACAACTCTACACATGGACATCACCAGACGGTCAATGCTGAAATCACATTGATTATATTCTTTGCAGCCAAAGATGGAGAAGCTCTATACAGTGAGCAAAAACAAGACTGGATGCTGACTGTGACGCAGATCATGAGCTCCTTATTGCCAAATTAGACCTAAATTCAAGAAAGTAGGGAAAACCACTAGACCATTCAGGTATGACATAAATCAAACCCTTAAAATTATATGTGAAAGTGACAAATAGATTCAAGGCATTAGATTTGATAGACAGAGTGCCTGAAGAACTATGGAGGGAGGTTCATGACATTGTAAAGGAGACAGTGATCAAGACCATCCCCAAGAAAAAGAAATGCAAAAAGGCAAAACAGTTCTCTGAGGAGCCCTTACAAATACCTGAGAAAAGAAGAGAAGCATAAGGCAAAGGAAAAAAGGAAAGATAAAATCATCTGAATGCAGAGTTTCAAAGAATAGCAAGGAGAGATAAGAAAGCCTTCCTCAGTGATCAGTGCAAAGAAATAGAGGAAAACAATAGAAGGGAAAAGACTAGAGATCTCTTCAAGAAAATCAGAGATACTGAGGGAACATTTCATGCAAAGATTGGCACAACAAAGGATAGAAATGGTATGGACCTAACAGAAACAGAAGATATTAATAAAAGGTGGCAAGAAAAGATAGAAGAACTATACAGAAAAGATCTTCATGACCCAGATAACCAGAATGGTGTGATCACTCACCTAGAGCCAGACATCCTGGAATGTGAAGTCAGGTGGGCCTTAGGAAGCATCATGACGAACAAAGCTAGTGGAAGTGATGGAATTCCAGCTGAGCTATTTCAAATTCTAAAAGAATGATGCTATTGAAGTGCTGCACTCAATATGCCAGCAATTTTGGAAAACTCAGCAGTGGCCACAGGACTAGAAAACATCAGTTTTCATTCCAATCCCAAAGAAAGGAAATGCCAAAGAATGCTCAAACTACTGCATACTTGCACTCATCTCACATGCTAGCAAAGTAATACTCAAAATTCTCCAAGCCAGGCTTCAACAGTACATGTACCAAGAACTTCCTGATGTTCAAGATGGATTTAGAAAAGGCAGAGGAACCAGAGATCAAATTGCCAACATCCATTGGATAATAGAAAAAGCAAGAGAGTTCCCAGAAAACATCTACTGCTTTATTAACTACACCAAGCCTTTGACTGTGTGGATCACAACAAACTGTGGAAAATTCTTCAAGAGATGGGAATACCAGACCCCCTGACCTGCCTCCTGAGAAATCTGTATGCAGTCCAAGAAGCAACAGTTAGAACTGGACATGGAACAAAAGACTGGTTCCAAATAGGGAAAGGAGTACATCAAGGCCATATATTGTCACCCTGCTTATTTAACTTATATGCAGAGGACATCATGCAAAATGTTAGGCTGGATGAAGCACAGGCTGGAATCAAAGTTGCCAGGAGAAATATCAATAACCTCAGATGTGTAGATGACACCACCCTTATGGCAGAAAGAGAAGAGAAACTGAAAAGCCCGCTGATAAAGGGAAAGAGAAGAGTGAAAAATTGGCTTAAAACTCAACATTCAAAAAACTAAGATTGTGGCATCCGGTCCCATCACTTCATGGAAAATAGATGGGGAAGCAATGGAAACAGTGACAGACTTTATCTTTTTTGGACTCCAAAATCATTGCAGATGGTGACTGCAGTCATGAAATTAAAAGTCACTTGCTCCTTGGAAGGAAAGCTATGACCAACCTAGACAGCATTTTTTTTTTATTATTGTTTTTGCCATACATTGTCATGATATCACCATGGGTTTACATATGCTTCCCCTCCGGAACCCCCCTCCCTCCTCCCTCCCCCCCGGGAAATCTCGCTGCACCAGTCCCGAGCATCAATCCTGGGCTGGCGATTGATTAGACACATGACAATTAACATGCTTCAATGCCCTTCTCCCATCTCATCCCACCCTTACCCTCATCCACAAAGTCCACAAGTCTATTCTATACATCTGCGTTCCTTTTGTTGTCTCCCATGTTGGGTTCTCATTACTGTCTTTCTAAATTCCATATATATGTGTTAATATACTGTATTGTTGTTTTTGCTTCTGGCTTACTTCACTCTGGATAATGGGCTCCAGTTTCGTCCATCTGAGTAGAATTGCTTCAAATGAATTTTTTTTTAATGCTGAGTAATATTCCATTGTGTATATATACCACAGCTTTCTTATCCATTCGTCAGTTGATGGGCATCTAGGTTGCTTCCATGTCCTGGCTATTGTAAACAATGCAGCGATGAACATTGGGGTGCACGTGGCTCTTTCAATTCTGGTTTCCTCGGTGTATATGCCCAGCAGTGGGATTGCCGGGTCATATGGCAGGTCTATTTGCAGCTTTTTAAGGAACCTCCACACTGTTTTCCATAGTGGCTGTACTAGTTTGCATTCCCACCAACAGTGTAAGAGGGTTCCCTTTTCTCCACATCCTCTCCAGCATTTATTGCTTGTAGACTTTTGGATGGCAGCCATTCTGACTGGTGTAAAGTGGTACCTCATTGT
>ML660679.1:1392342-1409180 GCA_007570785.1 Antilocapra americana | reverse complement strand
TTAATATACTGTATTGTTGTTTTTGCTTCTGGCTTACTTCACTCTGGATAATGGGCTCCAGTTTCGTCCATCTGAGTAGAATTGCTTCAAATGAATTTTTTTTTAATGCTGAGTAATATTCCATTGTGTATATGTACCACAGCTTTCTTATCCATTCGTCAGTTGATGGGCATCTAGGTTGCTTCCATGTCCTGGCTATTGTAAACAATGCAGCGATGAACATTGGGGTACACGTGGCTCTTTCAATTCTGGTTTCCTCGGTGTATATGCCCAGCAGTGGGATTGCTGGGTCATATAAAGTTTTAAGAAATCTTTAGAATTTATTGGCTCTAGTAGTGAAGGATGGTGGGATTGCCACACAAACATCACCAAGGTCTTCTAAAGCTACAAGGTTCCAGTCTGGACCACACCTCACCCTTTGCCTTGTGTTTTCCTTCATGAGTCTGAATTCAATATCTTTCCAATGTATTACACTTAGGTGAATCCACATTTTGAAACATGTTAATTATCATATGTCTAATCAATCGCCAGCCCAGGATTGATGCTCGGGGCTGGTGCAACGAGATTTCCTGGGGGGAGGGAGGAGGGATGGGGGTTCTGGAGGGGGAGCATATGTAAACCCATGGTGATATCATGTCATTGTTTGGCAAAACTAAAAAAAAAAAAAACACAAAACTTCTTTTAGCCAAAAAATTCATGACTGGTGAACAGTATTATTAATAAATAATATTTGATCTGGGGAAGGGTCTTTGATTCATCAAATTCCTTTTATTAGAGTGAAAATTACCCAGGCCTAGACTTAACATTAAGTTGCCCAATGAAACTGGAAAACATGAGATTGTAACTGAGCCTCAAAAGTCTGGTCTTTCAAAATAAAATTCATTGATAGGCTAATTTATTTCTAGGAATTTATGATATCATCTTTCTTTTGCATTCAGGTCCCTGCATGTTAGGTAAGTTTTTTTTTCCTGATATCTCAATATTTTTAGAATTTCCATTCCTGCATTCCTCAAGTAGCTGCACTTAACAACATTTTTGAATTATAAAAAAAATCTTAATCTTGACTTTTGCATTTTTCCATTGTGACTTTTCCACTGATGTTTAGCAAATTACTTAGCATCTTTTTGACTTCACTTTGCCCACTGTTGTGAGGATTATGTGAGTTAATGTACAGAAAACACTTTGAACAGTACAGAGCACATGATAAATGCTATATGAATGCTACTTAATTAATACTATTATTGTTGTTGCTAGTGTTACTTAATAGAGTGACTATATAAATTAGTATTCCTCTTCCCTTTTGGTGTTATATTCCTCTTACTTTTTTTTAGATTATTATTACATTTCTGAAAATATATTCCACTTTCAAAAATGAAAAAAACTATTTGTAGCAAGCAAGATACATAATTCAGTTTCATATAAAAATAATTTGGAATGGGGTGGGGGTGGGGAACAAATGATCAGCTTAGCAAACTAACAAAAAAATTATCATCAAAGAAAAGCAGTAACAATTGAAGGAAGACAAAAGCAAAATTGAAAGATGATTTTCATTCTTTTTATATCTTGTTTTAACTCAGATACACTAGTACAATGGGAAACAGGAATTTAAGATTATACTAAAGAGAAACTTAAGTCAATTTAAAAATCAAATTATTATCACCCTTTTTGTTGAACTGACTCTTCCAGGATTGACACAGACAATAAAGCTACCAGTTTGGGACATCACTGAAAGATATATGTAGCCTCAGTTTATTTAGAAACATTTGATTTTACCACTAAAACTAGTCTATAAAAGAATCTTACTTTTCTGACTTAAATCATTAATTCACTTAGCTTTATGTCTATAAAAGTCCAGATAAAATGTTAATGTTTATTAATAAGCAATTAAAATAGATTATGTTAAAACAGGGCTTCCCCAAGGGCTCAGCAGGTAGAGTCCGCCTGCAATGCAGGAGACACAGGAGACGGGTTCCATCCCTGGGTCAGGAAGATCCCTTGGAGAAGGAAATGCAACCCACTCCAGTATTCTTGCCTGAAAATCCCATGGACTTAAATCCTGAATTCACTTAGGTTTACATTTGCCAAAGTCCAAATAAAGTTTAAATGCTTATTAATAAACAATTAAAATGGTTATATTAAAATAATAAAAAATATATATATAATAGATAAATAAATCACATTTCCTTCTTTGTTGGGGCATTTAAATTGCTGAAGAGGTGGTAACTGTGTGATTCCTAGCCCCTAAATATAAGGCTAAATGGGTCTTAAAATCGTCAGGTACTCCATATTAATGTAATCGAAGCCGCTGTAGCTGTGTCTCCTTTCCAGGTCAGTTCGGAAGTGATCCCTCAATTCAACAGCCTAGTTTGTATCATCGCTAAAAATAACAGCATAACATTTTCTCCCTAAAGTCGATGTAGGGAACAAATGTACTGTAATAATTACAGCCATTATTTATGGCAATTTTCCTGAGTCCTGAAATGAATGCAAATATTTAGGAGTAGGGATTATCGAGTCATCTTGGAGAACTGACACTCTTGACTTTGTAAAGCAGTATGGTATTTTTCACTTTAGTTGGTGTTATGTTAGGATGGAGGACAATAAAAGTAAGGATTCATCTAAAAGTTACAATTCTAAGAAAAGGACAGGGGAAGCTAGCAAATATAGAAAAAACTATCCATTATCTCAGGTGAAATCATATTGCAGTGCTCATCAATGCAAACAAATATAGACATTTGTTTGCTAACTGTAGAAGCAGTCAAAATCCCTGGAAAACATTATAAAACTACCACCTGATAATCATTCCAGAAATCCTGAGATGTAATAAAAACTGTAAATATTGAAACTATATACGCAAAAATTAAAAATGTAATCGACTTACCAACTTTAGCTAGAAGAATAAAATTGGAACAGATATAAGTTGCTCAGTATTTGCTTTAGCATAGAAAGATGCTAAATGTTTTTAAACAAAAATATACATAATGAGTAAATTTTCAGTCAATAAAAGACTTTTGGGCTATCTCTATGTCTTTAGGGGAAGTTTCCATGTCTCTCACAATAAATGCTAAGACTTTAGGTCTCAAAACAGGTATGGCACTATTTTTTCCCCCCTGAAAAACTAAGGAGGCTACTTCTAGAGAGTCTGTTGGCAAGGTGGACATTTTTTAAAATTTTTAAATTAGTGTTGACCTTTCATTGACTTCTCTTGAGTTCCTTTTTAGTCCACTGACTTTTCTCCCTTTCATTGTTTTCTGATATCACAGCATATAGGGACCTGGTTTGTACCTATACAAAATTAGTGTTTATATTATTAGAATCATTTGCAAAAGCCTAGGAAGTGGCCAAGCAGGCACTCACTGAAAGTCACAATCTTTAAGATGCAAAAAATCCTGGATCAAAGATAAATTTATAATGGGAAAGGCTCATAAGAAAGAAATTGGAAATAATTAATAGTGTGCTTTTCCTGTAGTAGGTGCTCAACCAATATTTTGGAATGTTGAAGGCATATATATCTTCTTTTTCATTAAAGTATTAAATAAGATAGTGACCCAAATTCGGACCTTGCCCTCATAGCATCTCAAACAAGTTAAGATTTTTACAGAATTAAGAGAAATGTAATAGTTGGGAAAGCTATTTTAAAACCAGATATATGAGAAGGGGCTTGTTGCTCAAACACAAGCAAACTTAGATTTCCTATTCCTTGTGGATAAGAATGCCTAAATTGTGTTAGGAATTTATTTCACATTGAGGCACAAAAAAATCTTTCTATATACTATTTCATTTTGAAGTATGTGTTACTTCCTACATTCTCTCAATATGAGGAGACTTTGTTTAGTTTTAGTACTCTTCCTAGTTAAAGAAATCAGAGAATATACACAGTCTTACACTAAGATAAATCTTTTTTACATCACTGAAACTGGAATGAAACTTATAAACAAAACACAGTGAAACACATCAGCCTTTTTGTGTCAGTCTTTCTGTAGTCTGCCTCAGTTAAAATATTTAGTTTGGAGATTGTGAATGGAGGAGGATGGCAAAAAGGGAAGGGACTTGTGAAACAATTTTTGAAACTTATTAAATACTAAAAATCAAAGTGTAATTAAGAAAGTGACTGGATCACACGTTTATAAGATTTAGGAATCTCTATCATAAAAGTCATACTAAAACTTTTGAGTCAAGGTGGACAACTGACCACATGCATTCATTTCTTGCTCTAATTCCAAATACACAAGCACAGATCAGAATTCTCAGTGTTGGAAATAAAGTAACAAATAACAGACATTGGAAGCTGTGACATTAATGTCTGCTTCACAGAAACAGAGGCCACAAGCCCAGTGCTGCTGGAAGTCAGAACAGAACTCCCTGCAGGAAGCTGGAAGCCCAGTCTATGCTTCTTGTTCCTGAGAGGTAACCTGCAAATTTCTGCCAATTAACTGACTGGCTTATTTGCCAATCAAAAGCTACCTGCCTCATATCATCTGTGAAAAAAGTTCTCTTTGGATGATGGGAATTTTAAGTTTGTGGTAATGCTGGAGCTGTGGCCCAAGTGCTATTCACCTTATATGGCAATGCAGGCCTGAATATAAAAAACTGAATTTCTTGGTGTTGCAAACTACTCTCAGAAAAAAAAGATTTCCACTCAGATCACACTAAGGAGAAAAGTTCCATAGAATATAACTTTAGCAGGAGTTGAGCTCACCAACAAGAAAGTAACAGATGTGGAACCCAATGCCACTAGAAAATGCAGACCCAGAAGTCGCATTACCATCTGTATCAATAAACAGTATGTCGATAGCAGCACATTTCTAAATGGGTTTCACTGAAGACATCTGGGTATTTTACTTTTGTCAAAGAATATTTATATTAAGGCATATTAAAGATGTATATTACATACTTACTTTGTGAGTTTGGAGAAGTTATCTTTTCTGTAGGTCACTTTCCTTACTTGCCAAAGGGTCTTTGTGAAGATTAAATAAATGACTGGATTTGAAGCATTATAATAGATTCTAGAGCATAGTAAGCAATCTGTAACATACTTACTAAATATAAGTAATTAGACAGACAAAAACTGGTAACAATTATCTCAAGAAGATGGGCTGCTCTGAAAGGGGAATGTTTAGTTCTTAATTTTTGTCCTTTATAGGACTGTTTTAATTCTTTCCTTTTTGTGCAAGTTTTATTACTTTATAAACAATCTGGTTAAAAAATAAAAGAGAATCACAAAGCAAAGAAAGAAAAACTCCTCCCACAATACACTTTTATTTCACAGTTAATGAAGAGAGACGTTAAAAGAAAAAAAGGAAGGTAACTAAGGAGAAATAAAGAGGGTGACTGCTGGCCCTATAAGGACACCTGAATAAAGTGAAGATGGAAGCCAAGTCAGACCACTAGGTGGATGGAAAAAGAAGTCAGTAGGCTCTGCAATGTTGGCAACACTGTGGCTGTGAACAATTATTCATTAGAGCTGTTTGTTGCCCTATTCTCAGGCCTGAGGGGAGTACTCTGAACTATTGATTAGTCATAGCACATATTGGCTCAAATTCTTCTTTATCTTTAAAGTCTCAAGCTATTTGACAGAACCAGAAAAGGATTTTTTAATTCCAAAAATGTCAAAGAAAACAGAGAAGGCACATCTCTGTACCACTAAAAAAAAAAAAAGGCGGGGGGTAGATTTTAGATGTCTCCAACAATGGCCAAGGTGCCTGAACATGTGAATAGTCATAGCAAACAATGGAAATGTTGAAAGGGCTCAGCAGGTAAGTGATACAAAGGAAAATGTGTCCACTGTTTTGACAGGCAAGTTTGCTAATCTTTGCTGGAGATGTGGAGGACTCCAACCTTCAAACTTGTTTCCAAAAAGTAAAAACATTCCTTGACTGTATTTCCACCTTCACTGGCAGTTTCTTCTTAATCTTACAATTTCTTCCTGAGAAGAAAGGGCTGTCCTCAGGTTTAGCTTGGGATACTCTCTTAAGTCTATCTGCCTTGTTTCCCAAGATTTAGTTTTTTAGACCCATGGCTTTGAATGCTGTCCTTGATGTGACAAATTCCAAATAGACATCAAAATCCTTGACCTCTCTCCTGAGCACCAGGTCTATAGATGCACCTGTCATCTCCACTTGGATGTTTAATTGGCATGGGCTCACGAGAATGAGCAATATGTGGGGCACACTAAAAAAAATCATTCATCATTTATATGGAATTCCAATTAAACTGGTCATCTCATATCTTGATCTTGCCAACCTACATATGCAATTCCAGCTTTGTTGATTAGTCGCTAAGTCATGTCCAACTCTTTTGCAAGCCCGCCAGGCTCCTCTGTCCATGGGATTCTCCAGGCAAGAATACTGGAGTGGGTTGCCATTTCCTTCTCCAGGGGATCTTCCAGACCCAGAGATTGAACCCACCACTCCTACTGCCCTCCTGCGTTGAAAGTGGGTTCTTTATTGCTGAGCCATGGGGGAATATACCTAAATCAAATTTCTCACATGTATTAATAAGAGCTCTGGGTTACATGGAAGAGAAGCCCACTCAACTCAATCAAATTGTCTCAAGAATACAAAAGCTAATTTTTGGAACAGATAGCTCAAAGTTCCTGGAGTCAATTTCACTTCAGGCATGGGGCTTTAGGGGATTAAAAATATCATAAGCACTTGGTTTCTCACCACTTGGCCTGGTTTGCCTCTGCACTGGCCTCATTCTCTGGCATGCCCTCCCAGAGTGATAACCTCTAGCTGTTTCAAAATGAATTCCTAATTTACATTCGTTTTGGAAAAAAAGCACCTTATCTCTTTTAGTTTACCCAAAGTTAAAGGATTGCATCTGACTGGGCCAAGCATGGTCACTAAGTCAACGACTTTGATGGAAAATCTGAAAACACTGACTAGCCAAGGGTGCTCCTCATCACCCATATCTGAGCTAGGAAATGGAGGAAGGCCCACACAACATGACTGAGTAGGAGGAGGGAGAATGACCAGCGAAATATCAGCATGCTATATTTGAAAGAGGGAGCTGAAGAGTTTTTTTTCCAAGTTGAAGTTCAACAGGAAAAAAAAAGTATTAGTTACCCTCTACATTCCCCTAAAATACATGTGTAAGAGGCATGGTTCTTTAAGTAATTGCTCAAGTAAAAAAAATTAGCCATCATTTTTTAATCTTATGTTTTATTTATCCAGAGAGTCAATAGATCTGCAAATGCTGTCTGTTCTACTTCCAGGATTTATCTCAAATTAGTCCAATTCTCTCCTAGTCGAGGTTACCATCATCTTATTCCTGAACTATTGCCACAACCTCTTATCGGGATTCCTGCTTCCATGCCCTAAAATCCATTCTCCTTATAGCAGTATGGGAAATATTTTTTAAAACATAAATTCAGTTGTGTCATCTTCTTGCTTAATATCCTCTCATGACTTCCCTTTATACTCTAAGACCTTATGTGAACTGGTTTTTCTCTAACCCTAGAAACCCAGTTCATAGACTCCTTTCCCTGAAAACCCTGTTTACTACTTCCTAGACACCCTGGCATTCTTAATGTTCCTTGAATATGCCTAGGGTATCCCTTCCTTAAAGCCTCTATATTTTCTAGTTTCCTCTACTTGGGAAAAAATTCCTTTTTCTGTAACTGCCTTTTCTCAGCCCTCAAACCTCAGATCAAAGACCACTTCTTCAGAAATGCCTTCCTTAAACACCCTGGGTAAAGAAAATGTTCAGTCACTATCACATTCCCTAGTATGAGAAAGTGTTAGTCATTCAGTTGTGTCCAACTCTTTGCAACCCTATAGACTCCTGTCAGGCTCCTCTGTCCATGAGATTTTGCAGGCAAGAATACTGGAGTGGGTTGCCATTTCCTTCTCCAGGGGATTTTCCTGACCCAGGGATCAAACTTAGGTAGGTCCCCTGCAATGCAGACAGATTCTTTATCATCTGAGCCACCAGGCAGGTAAATTATCACATCCCCCAGCATATGCTACACAATTCATAATGGCAAAATATCTCGTTTCTCCAGATTTTCACTTTTTTCATTATTTATCTTTAACCTGGAATATAAGGTTCAATGTGGGTTACTTGTTTTGTTTTTCTCAACTCTGAACCCTGAGACTAAAACTAGAGCCTGTTCTGTATCAAGACCTCAAAAAGTATTTGCTAAATAGGCACATTAATAAATGAGTATAAGAACTACAGTTAAATCGACATTTTGCATTCTGTGTGTTGGGCATATATCAAAATAGGTTGAGTTCCTTCAACATTAATTTGGAAGAGTTCTCTAAGAAAAAACTAAACTGACAACTCCAAATGTGTGACTTGATGATACAGGTGACCTAGCAATGTGTTATAAAATAAAGGAAAAATTTCCCCTACATTTCACTGTGAAATATCTAGTGTAAATGAGAGAACTGTGATTTTATTAATCTGCTATTTACTCAGCAGAAGATAAAATGTGAGAATAGGAGTTAGGACTATAAATTAGTGAAACTGATTGCTACAAAATATGCGACATTATATATAAGTGATCTTCAAAGAAGATTTATCTCGTGATGTTGCAAAGGAGATAAAGTTATGAAGAGAATAAATTTTGTTGCAAAGTACTTTACTATCCAACTACTAGCGAATTATGTAAAATGCAATCCATTACTTGGTAAGGTCGGAATCCTTTTAAATATGTTCTTGTGTGAGGGTCAAATGCAAGAGTTAAGTACTCGGTAATTAACCTAAGGGAAGTAACCCTGACATAGCTTAGGGATCAGTTGCATGTGCCCCCAATTATAAACTTCTTCTGATAAAATTGGGGTCAGTACAGATGCAAGAAATTGTTGATATTTTGAAGAGCATCCCAGACCACAGAAAATATAAAACAGACAATACATCTTCCGTAATTATTTCTAGGAGAGACGGCTGTATATTTTAGAATAGTAAGGGAGCAGGTCTCGTGAACTGGTAAATTTTTGTTTCAGAACAGCAAACAAAAAAAAATAAATGATAACATGACAAACAGACTGAGGTAGAAAAGTTATTATCAATCAAATTGAAAATTATAACTATTAAACTTTAGGAGTTAGAAGCTTTACACAAAGTAGAGAAGCAAAATACAAAATGCTATGTATGATAAATAGAACTAAAGCTATTTTACAGTTTCTCTTAATTTCACTGAGTAAGTCACTTATTCATCTGTAGAATAAACTTTTATTGATTGCCTAGGATTTGAGGGCACCATGCTAGGGCACAGAGGAAGATGGTTAGAAGAATGAGAAAACTTCTGTACTCGGGATCATTTAGCCTACTGTGGAAGACATGTATAAGCAAATAATTGCAATGAAATAATATATATAGAATCAGAATAGAGTTAAGAAGACCATTTTATGGGGAATTGGGGGAAATACTGTGCTTCTATGACGGCTCAGTGGTAAAGAATCTGCCTGCCAATGCAGGAGATGTGGGTTCCATCCCTGGGTTGGGAAGATTCTCTGGAGGAGAAAATGGCAACCCACCCCAGTATTCTTGCCTGGAAAATCCCATGGACAAAGGAGCCTAGTGGGCTACAGTTCATGTGGTCGAAAAGAGTTGGACATGACTTAGCAACTGAGCATGCACACACAGGGGAGATATTAAGGGAATCTGCCATTTGGGCAGAGTCAATCTTCAAGGATTTTAGAAAAGAACAACATTATATACAAATTGAGAGACATGTTAAAAATCAAAAAGACAAGGAAAAACACAGTATTGTGGCATGTACTGGTAAACATACACTAATTTGATCTTCTAAAAAATATTTACTCAAACTGACTATGTGTCAAGCACTATTAGAGGTCCCCAAGTTGTCCTTTGTCAGCAGAGACTGTTACAGATGTGAAACATTCATCATTAGTCAGCCATCTCACTGCGACTTAATGACCCAATGGAAATAAGAGGGGAGGGAAAAGACAACTGAAGGATGAGTTCAGTCACAGTAGCAAGGGTAGTTTTCTGGGAAGAAGTAAAAATGGATCATGGTTCTAGTTAGCTGTGTTGCTAACCTCTAAATTTGGTATATCAATAAACTCAAATTAATATTTGGTATATCAATAAACTCAAATTAATCTTTCTGTGATTAACTTATTCCTACTAAAATTTAAAAATTATAAATAGTACCATACTCTCACATTTGTTTTTTATAAATATGTAAAATGAAACAATAGTCATTCCTTCCTGTCTGTTACCCTCTGTTGCTCCATTCATTAACTGGCCATCTTTGCTTCAGAACGGCCAAGTCCCCCACCAAGAATGTCATTTCTCACCTCTTTCTATGTTCTTATTAAGACAGAATCAGTAATCAAAAATCTCCCAAGGAAGAAAAGGCCAGGACCAGATGGCTTCACTCGTGAACTTTACCAAACACATAAAGAAGAAGAATTTACAGCAATCCTTTTCACATTCTTTTTACAAAAAGAACAAAGGAGGGAACATGCACAAAGTCATTTTATGAGGCCAACATTATTCTGATACCAAAACCAGAAAAAGGCACTATTAGAAAAGAAACCTACAAGCCAATATCCCTGATGAATCTAGATGCAAAAATTCTCAATAAAATACTGGCAAACCAAATTCAGCAGCACGTTAAAGGATCATACATGATCAAATGGGATTCATTCATGAGAAGCAAGGATAGTTCAACATACGCACATCAATCAATATAATACTTCACATTAGTAAAAGAATCATATGATCATCTCAATAGCTGAAAAAACATTTGACAAAATTTAACATCCATTCATGATAAAAATTCTTAATGTAGGCACAAAAGGAAAATATCTCAACATAATAATGGCCATATATGATAAGTTCTCAGCTAACACTGTAATGGTAAAAAGTTGAAAGCTTTTCCTTTAAGATCAGGAACAAGACAAGGGCACCACTCTCACTACTCTTACTCATTTCATAATATATGTAAATAAAACCATCATGCTGTATGCCTTAAACTTATATAGTGATGTATGTCAATTATTTCTCAAAATTAAATTCCTTGGTTTCCTTACAGCATAGCTCTAACAAATTATGATGCTATAAACATTAAAACCCAGTGCTTAAATATGATATCAGATAGTACCACTCAAAGTGTAGTAATCTGTAATTTTTTTAACTAGTCTACAATGAAGTAAGCACAGAAATTGAGACTAAATCTTTAGAAATTTTTATAGCAATCTGACAGGGTAATTTTATGCTTGTTGAATCTAATAATAATTTAAGAATAGATTTCTTGTTTTTAATATTTATTTTTGATTATTTTTATAAATTAAGTACTACCCTATTAAAAGTTATCCATCTGTGAAGAACTGGTAATTATATTTAAAAAATAGACAAACAAATAAATAAAAACTATTTGTCCTCTGCTTAGAACATTTAAAAAAGCACCAGTATAGGACATTTTATTGACACTCAGAATATGGCAATCTTTTGCTACATTCTTCCAGAATGCCTATTCAATTCTGAAATTACAAATTATGGAAAATGAACCCTTTCTATATCTATCTTCCATCTCTTAGTTTATGTTGAGCTTCAGCATATTGTCTGTGAACATTCATTTTTCTAAAATTACCCATAAATATACAAACATACTTAAAGCATGATACTAAAATTATTACTGTTTCAGAAAAATGTTTTTTGAAAACCTGGAGCCATATTATAGAGTGCTAGTATTTAATAATTATCAATAAATGTCAGATTATACATTTGCTTTTGTCTTTCTGTTATACATGTTTATACTGTTAAAAAAAAAAACAGAAATCAAGGCATGCATCATGAATATTATTTTGAAGGCACAGACTCCCTTCCCAAAGGCATTCTTCACATTGTCATGTGGGAACTAGGAAAACACCATTAGCTTAGCTTTTAAAAAGTATGCTCATTAGAGTGAAGTTGTAAGGTTTATGAGGTATCAGGTGTAAAGCCTATGGGAAAGCTTGCCAACAGGAAGAGATGCAGAGAGATGATGGTGAAGTATGCATTCAGAACCCAAACAGGAACAGTTGTTCAGTTCTGCTATAGCTTGTAGAGCTGATTTCAGGTGACGCTTGGTCAACGCAAGAACAAATAATGAAAATAAAAGACTAAAACACGAGAAAATCCTTACTGAAGACAGTAATCACAAACATTTAACACTGAGAAATATTTCATTTCTTTTTGCTCGTTAAAGGATTTTGAAACTTGAGTGTGTCTAAAAATCGCTTCGTCAAATCGATATTCAGATATTCTGAGTGATTGTGGGGTGGATCTGGAACTTTGCACGTTTAACAAGTGGCTCAGATGGGAAACACCATGAGTCAAGCATGTGGGAACTAGGATGACTAAGACCTCCAAGGTATTATAAGAAGGTCCAAGGCCCACTGCTAGGCCATACTGTTCCTTGTTGGGCATAATCTCAAATACCAACATCAGACTAGGTTACTCTGAGGCCAGCAGTAAGTAAGATATAAAAAGCTCTCAATAAGAGGTCATTAGAAGAGATTTATTATAGGATTTGGGTCTTGGCTAGGAAATTTGGTGCAAAGTCTTAGGTTGTAGAGACTCACTGTACATTGGATGCTGTCAGTAAGCCAGGCTAATTTTATGATTGGGTGTTTCAAACATCTCAGTTGTAGGGATAGCAGGTCAGAGTGGAACACACTGCAATAGGTGAAGAAGCAACAATCACTCATATTAGCCAAGACAGGAGGATGTTTGTTATTCTGTGAATGACACAGTGACCTTGTGACAAGTAGTTTTTATTTATTTGTTTGTCTATTTTTTAAATAAAAATATTTAAAAATAGATTCCATATATATGCATTAATACACAATATTTTTCTTATCTGACTTTACTCTGTATGACAGGCTCTAGGTTCATCCACATGTGTCTTTTTACACTGTTGGTGACAATGTAAACTGGTACAGCCACTGTGGAGAACAATATGGAGGTTCCTTAAAAAAACAAACATAGAACTATCATATGACCCAGCAATCCCACTGCTGGGCATATACCCTGAGAAAACCATAATTGCAAAAGACACATGTACCCCAGTGTTCATTGCAGCACTATTTATAATAGCCAGGACATGGAAGCAACCTAGATATCCATTGATGGATGAATGGATAAAGAAGATGTGGTGCATATATACAATGGAATATTACTCAGCCATAGAAAAGAATGAAATTGAGTCATTTGAAACAATGTGGATGAACCTAGAGCCTGTCATACAGAGTAAAGTCAGATAAGAAAAATATTGTGTATTAATGCATATATATGGAATCTAGAAAAATGGTATTGATAAGCCTATTTGCAGGACAAGAATATAGGCACAGGCATAGAGGACAGACTTGTGGACACAGTGAGGGAAAGAAGTGGGGGTAAAAATTAAGAGTAGCATCGACATATATACACTACCATGTTTAAAATATATAGCTAGTGGGAAGCTACTGTATAGCACAGGAAGCTCAGCTTGGTGCTCAGTGATGACCTAGAGGGGTGGAATGAAGAATAGGAGGGGAGTTTAAGAAGGTGGGGATATATGTATACATGTGGCTGATTCATGATGTTGTATAGCAGAAACTAGCATAATATTGTAAAGCAACTATATTCCAAAAAAAGACATATCTGCCCACCATCCTTCTCATGGTGGGCATTGTGATCTTAGTTATAAAGATGATGAGGTCAATTTTGGATTCTTAGGTAAAATATTTTAAAAAACTCTCTTAATCAGGAATTTATAATAATAATAAGCTTTAATAATAACAAAAACTTGATATTAAAGATACATTCAAGAAACCAAATATCTATAAAGCCTTACGTAATTAGCTAAATCATAAATTCAGATGAATGGTTAAATGTAGATTACATATGATATAAATGCGGTGTAGCCCTTTTATTTTATGTGGGTACAGGTGATACATTTTTACCAAAAGTTTACAGGATAGTGTTAAAATTAAATACAAAATTGAGACCAGACTTAAGAATTCCCTGAGCAAAGAAAACCATTGAAACCATGTTAACCTAGGTTATGTCTTGTAAGTGCCTTTGATAATCATAACAGAACCTTAAATCATCTTCCTAAAAATGGTCTGAGAAAGTCACTTTTAACCAATCCCTGCCATCTGGAAACACCTACTGTAATAACCAATCACTGAAAAGGTTAACAACTTCCTTATTTCTACTTTATAAGTCCTACTCTAATTTAACGCCCCTTTGCATTTAGAAGCTCCCAGTTTGTGAACTGTTTTTATATGCACAACATACATGAACTTAAATACTACTCATTGATTTGTTGGTTGAAATTTTGCTGTTTCTTGATTTGTGACAATTTCTGGCATTAAAAATGCCCCAAACCCTCAACAACTCCGAGGTCAGCGAGCAAAAGGTGCTGGTATGCAGAGCCCACTGAGCTCACTGCTTTGTGCCAACTCCAGGTTGAAGGTAAAGTCTCTTGAATTTGCCTCTGCTCTCTATGCCTTTTGAGGTCTCTGACTTTACTGTGCATATATGTATTTTGTTTGTTGAAATCCAAAGACAAAGAAAAAGCTACAATCAGACGGTAGGAGGGGCACAAGTGCAAGAAAATCAAATCCCAAAAGAACATGAATGAAATTAACACACTGTTAATCAACTATACTGCAATACAAAATAATTTTTAAAAAATGAAGGCCAAACAATACATTTAGGTCACGTTAATCCTGGAGATTGGGCTTCCTTGGTAGCTCAGCTGGTAAAGAATCTGCAGGAGACCCTGGTTTGATTCCGGCATTGGGAAGATTCCCCTGGAGAAGGGCATGGCAACCCACTCCAGTATTCTTGCCTGGAGAATCCCCATGGACAGAGGAGCCTGGCGGGCTACAGTCCATGGAGTTGCAAAGAGCTGGACATGACTGAGTGACTAAGCACAGCAAAATCCTGAAGAAGGAAAAAATATTTACTAAATTGAGAAGGAAGAAAAAAATTTGTTTGTTTATCGTACCTTTTTCATAGTTCATTGAATTGCTAGATACTACTGTGCTTAGTCACTCAGTCATGTCCGATTCTTTGTGATCCCGTGGACTGTAGCCCGCCAGACTCCTCTGTCCATGGAATTCTCCAGGCAAGAATACTGGAGTGGGTTGCCATTTCCTTCTCTAACTAAACTCTCTAAATTAAATGTAATGTAGACAACATTTTCTACCTGGGTTTATTAGTCAAATAAGCTCATGCTGTCTTCATGTTACAGAATTAGTCAACAAGAAAAATAACTTTAAATGATGGTTAGCTATTTGATGTCTATAAGCATAATATAAAAAACAATTTAAATAAATGTAAATAAGATAAAAGTTTATGCTAAGTTATAGTACATAATGGATATTTATGGCATATTTAGATCCTTTCTAAATAATATACTGAGACATTGATTGCTAAATATAAGTTTAAATTTATCTACATTTGGCTTTTTTTATTTTTACAGGGACAACATATACTTGGATCTGTTAATAAATATGTCTCTTGCCACATTAAAAATCATGTTATGAAAACCATAATTTGCTAAAAGTTATAAATTTTATAATTATGTATTTATAAATTTGTTACCAACTACTATAGATTCTAATATATGACAGAAAGTTTACAACTGCCTGCTTCCTAATTTTTACTAGAAAGAAAAAGTTACTGATAGTTAAAATTTATAATCAATATACAAAAACAGAACTACTAGAAATGATAAGAGTGAAGGAAAACAACTCTGTATATACAGAGTATGAGAATAAAATGGAATGTATTTTTATATGATGAACATGTAATGAATATAGGATGTGTTTCATTAAGGAAAAGGAGAGAGATGTTGACTCTAATTCCAGAATAAGAAAAGAAAAAGAATAAGACAAAACCCAAATGAATGTTGAAACTTGCAGGTTTGAGGAAAAACAATGTTATGAGATCATAGCTAACTAAATTGAATAAATTTATAAAGGTTTTTAAAATGAGCTTAATAATGTACTAACATAAAATTAGAATTTATTTTTCTCTTTGTTAAAATCACAAAACTTCTTAGATAAAAAGTTTTTCTTTGCCTTTTATGTAAACCACTTAAGAAACCAAGATTCTGTGTCTTAGAAAACATTTCCTGGGATCCATATTATCTTTATCAGATATCTGATTACTTAGGAAAACTGAGTCTTTTCAATATGAAAAGAGCAAAGTTTTTCTTAAGAACTATGTAACTTTCTGTATTTGCTTTTGAAATCCTTTAGTTGTCACTATGGTTAACTGGATGAGGAGGGCATGGCAATCCATTCCAATATTCTTGCTTGGAGAATCCTCATGGACAGAAGAGACTGGCAGGCTACAGTCCATGGGGTCGCAAAGAGCCGGACATAACTGAGTGACTAAGCACACTTGGTAACTAAGTATTGTCTCCCAGTGACCTGTTAATACTTGATCAAGTGTTTTAAAACATTTGACATTTTAGGATAAACTTCTCCAAATCAAATTCTAAACAAGTCTTTCTGACCTCGAACTAATTAACTTTGGGAATTTTCCAGACTGTCTCTGGGAGATTTCAATAGAGGTGGTCTTTTTATTAAAAAAAGAGAAATGTTACTTATTTAGGTTTATTTGATGTTAAGGTAGAGGGGAAACATTGCCAAATAAAAAGTAATCTTTAATATTCTAAGAGCATATTTATATGTGATATATATCATTAAAATAGGTAATTAAGAAGTTATGCACAAAATTCATAAAAATCTTTATGGTCTAGAATAATGTTACTGGTAATCTGATTCACTTAGTTGCTTAAATCTTGACTCCTGCAAATATATGCTCTGGGGAATTTTTCTTTTTTTTTTCTCGTATGTCCTTTTTTTTTTTTTTTTTTT
>ML660679.1:1382146-1392242 GCA_007570785.1 Antilocapra americana | reverse complement strand
CGTATGTCCTTTTTTTTTTTTTTTTTAGATTTTTTTTTTTTTATTATTGTTTTTGCCATACATTGTCATGATATCACCATGGGTTTACATATGCTTCCCCTCCGGGTCCCCCCTCCCTCCTCCCTCCCCCCCGGGAAATCTCGCTGCACCAGTCCCGAGCATCAATCCTGGGCTGGCGATTGATTAGACACATGACAATTAACATGCTTCAATGCCCTTTTTTTTTACTTCTGGGGAATTTTTCAATCTTTGGCTATTATTTTCCTTATGATCATATTAACCTTTTTGATGTGTTGTATCCTTTCAAATGTTTTAAATTGCCTTTTGGCAGCCACTCATACATCAAACGATAGCCATCAAGAGAAGACAACTTGAGAACTCAATGATTTGACCACTTATGTCCCTGGTAAGTATGCAAATGTCGGTAACGGCAATCACATGGCCCTCCATCCTGACCTCTCAACTAGTGGCAGCAATGAATATGTGACTTCAGCACACCTACATCAGCAGTGGAAACTGAGAGTACCACCATATTAGTTGGTCACACTCAGCTTGCTGAGAGAATGACCATGACAGTGTTCAGTTCAGTTCAATCGCTCACTCATGTCTGACTCTTTGTGACCCTATGGACTGCAGCACCTCAGGCTTCCCTGCCCATCACCAACTCCCAGAGCTTGCTCAAACTCATGCCCATCGAATCAGTGATGCAATGAAACATCTCGTCCTCTGTCGTCTCCTTCTTCTCTTGCCTCAATCTTTCCCAGCTTCAGGGTCTTTGCTAATGAGTCAGTTCTTCGCATCAGGTGGCCAAAGTATTGGAGTTGCAGCTTCAACATCAGTCCGTCCAATGAATATTCAGGATTGATTTCCTTTAGGATGGACTTGTTGGATCTCCCTGCAGTCCAAGGGACTCTCAAGAGTCTTCTCCAACACCACAGTTCAAAAGCATCAATTCTTTGGCACTCAGCTTTCTTTTTAGTCCAGCTTTCAAATCCATACATGACTACTGGAAAAAGCTTTGACTAGACAGACCTTTGTTGGCAAAGTGATGTCTCCACTTTTTAATCTGCTGTCTAGGTTGGTCATAGCTTTTCTTCCAAGGAGCAAAGGCTTTTAATTTCATGGCTGCAGTCACCATCTACAGTGATTTTGGAGCCCCCCCAAAATAAAGTATGTCACTGTTTCTACTGTTTCCCCATCTATTTTCCATGAAGTGATGGGACTGAATGCCATGATCTTAGTTTTCCTGGATGTTGAGTTTTAAGCCAACTTCTTCCACTCTCCTCTTTCACTTTCATCAAAAGGCACTTTAGTTCTTCTTTGCTTTCTGCCATAAGGGTGGTGTCATCTGCATATCTGAGATTATTGATATTTCTCCTGATAATCTTGAGAAGGCCTTACAAATAGCAGAGAAAAGAAGAGAAGCTAAAGGCCTTACAAATAGCAGAGAAAAGAAGAGAAGCTAAAGGCAAAGGAGAAAAGGAAAGATATAACCATCTGAATGCAGAGTTCCAAAGAATAGCAAGGAGATATAAGAAAGTCTTCCTCAGTGATCAATGCAAAGAAATAGAGGAAAATAATAGAATGGGAAAGACTAGAGATCTCTTCAAGAAAATAAGAGATACCAAGAGAACATTTCATGCAAAGATGGGCACAATGATGGACAAAAATGGTGTGGCCCTAACAGAAGCAGAGCAGAAGATATTAAGAAGAGGTGGCAAGAATACACAGAAGAACTATACAGAAAAGATCTTAATGACCCAGATAACCATGATGGTGTGGTCACTGGATTAGAGCCAGACATCCTGGATTGCGAAGTCAGTGGG
This sequence comes from Antilocapra americana, assembly GCA_007570785.1. Classification (NCBI taxonomy): domain Eukaryota; kingdom Metazoa; phylum Chordata; class Mammalia; order Artiodactyla; family Antilocapridae; genus Antilocapra; species Antilocapra americana. Next base: position 1,390,416 of record ML660679.1, on the reverse strand, counting down.
TCTTAGGAAGCATCACTACAAACAAAGCCAGTGGAGGTGATGGAATTCCAGTTGAGCTATTTCAAGTCCCAAAAGATGATGCTGCAATCAATATGCCAGCAATTTTGGAAAACTCAGCAGTGGCCACGGCACTGGAAAAGGTCAGTTTTCTTTCCAATCCCAAAGAAAGGCAATACAAAAGATTGTTCAAACTAATGCACAATTGTACTTGTCTCACACGCTAGCAAAATAATGCTTAAAATTCTCCAAGCCAGGCTTCAAAAGTACATGAACTGTGATGTTAAAGCTGGATTTAGAAAAGGCAGAAGAACAGAGCTCAAATTGCCAATATCCACTGGATCATCGAGAAAGCAAGAGAGTTCCAGAAAAACATCTACTTCTGCTTTATTGATTACGCCAAAGAATTTGACTGTGTGGATCACAACAAACTGTGGAAAATTCTTCAAGAGATGGGAATACCAGGCCACCTGACCTGCCTCTTGAGAAATCTGTATGCTTGTCAAGAAACAACAGTTAGAACTGGACATGGAACAACAGACTGGTTCCAAATAGGGAAAGGAGTACGTCACAGACATATATTGACCATGACGGGGGAACTGCTAAAAATTAAATATGAAACAGTGGCCCCCAATTTGTGTTTAGCTGGACAAACACCCTCTTAAAAAGTTCACCCTACAACAAGCCTTTGATTTGTATCCAGTGGATATCACTCATCTGGTAAAATTAAGTCAGGGCCAACTGACACAGCTACTGCCACTCTTGACTTGCTAAGGTTATCTGTTTCTTCCTAGGTTCTACTGAGTGGTCCATCTCTTCCCTCCCAGGGCTATCTTCTCTCATAAAAATTACAAGATCTTTAAAGTATTAAATATGATCATTGGTGTCTCATTATTTTTTTATATTCTTCCAGAAGTGTAAAGATTGTCCATCTTTTCCCCCTTTCTTCCAGAAAATGAAATTATCATGGACAAAGTCTATTACAATCAGAAACTGGAGACAGGGAGAAGGGTTCCTGGCCTACATGTTTTATAGACAATGTGACTCTGAATCCCAGGGTAGCCTAGCTATAGCCCTCCACCATAATTCATAACCCTTCTTTCTACATGATTGTTGAAATTCTTGAGATTGTTTTAAATATTTCCAATCAAGCATTACCCATTTATCTACTTTTGAGTCTCATGCTACTTATTAGTAGGCCATTTTGGACCCCACCTTCAATGTATCAGAAATGATCTACTTTTACTGTCTTCAGTCTCTATGTCTGCAATTTTACAAAGTTACCTTTTACCTGCAAACTACTGTCAGTATTTTCTAGTGATCTAGTTATTTTATTCCTATTTATAACTGCTGAGATTCATTTAAATGTAGACACCATTCTTCCAGCTCATTATGCCCTCTAGTCTCTTCATCTTACCCACCTTGACAACACAGACACACAATTTCCTTCAATCTATTACCTTCTTTTTAATTAAATTCTTTTTTCTTATCATCTATCATATAGTCCACCATTGCCATCACTCTCCTTCACCTTGTTCTTCCATCATACATAGCTTGTACAATTCCAGCCCTGGACAGCTTGACATTTCCCCTCTCTATACCTGGACCATTGAAGGTGGCTGGAGAATCACATTCTATTCTTTATGTTGATTATGCCATATTCCTGTCCTCAAATTCTCATGGGCTCTCTGCTATTCCCCAATAACAGCTTGCTTTCACATATAGCAAGTTACCTCTCCTGTTTTACAAAAATAACACAAGCCATCAGGTAGATAAATTTCTCCACCCCTTAAGATCTTCACCACCAACCTACAAATTCTGTATAGATATCCATTATTGTCTATATCCCCACCTCCACCCCAGTCATTTATTAAATAAACTTTTAGCTTGGTATATTCAGAGAAATTACTCCATCAAATATCCTTCCCATTCCTCTTTCCTGTATCTTTAATTTTTCCATTTTTTGGGTTTGAACACTTTTCCAATCCTCCAACCATGGGCTAGAGTAAAGAATTTAAGTTCTTTATGCTCCCGTATATATCTATTCATTTACCTTTCATAGTATTTATTACATAAAATTAAATTGATCTCTTAGTAAATTTGGAATGTGTTACCTTCCTGTTCCTCTTATAGATTGTAAGCACCAAGAAAGAAGCATGCCCCAAACTATGCATTTCCATGATCCTAGTGCCTATGATATAATACTTTCATGAGGACATTTATTGATGAAATTTTGAATACATTCATTCATATATGAATTTAATTCTTCAAGAAATGCCTACCTGCTTCAAAATACCTCCTCCGATCCCTTCTATAGGATGAATTTTACAGACCTGTCTGTTAATCAGAGGGGAAAAATCCTTCAAATTTTAGTGGTCCTTGTTTATATGTTTACTTAATGCACTCAGTACACAAGGGTAGGTTTTCCTTAAAATTTTGAAAAACAGACAAGTATGATTGTCAATATCAATATAAAATGGGTCAGGCCAGTCAACTCAAAGAGACAGACAACCAGCTTGCAAAAAGAGAAGGCTGTGTGCTGCAATGAAGATCCAGCACAGCTAAAATAAAAAAACAAACCTTGACTTTAACATGATTTGATATATTAATGTTTTTATTTTTTAATTTTTTTTAATTTTTTTATTGTTTTTGCCATACAATGACATGATATCACCATGGGTTTACATATGCTTCCCCTCCAGAACCCCCCTCCCTCCTCCCTCCCCCCCGGGAAATCTCGCTGCACCAGCCCCAAGCATCAATCCTGGGCTGGCGATTGATTAGACATATGATAATTAACATGTTTCAATGCCCTTCTCCCATATCATCCCACCCTTACCTTCATCCACAAAGTCCACGAGTCTGTTCTATACATCTGCGTTCCTTTTGCTGTCTCGCATGTTGGGTTCTCGTTACCGTCTTTCTAAATTCCATATATATGCATTAATATACTGTATTGTTGTTTTTGCTTCTGGCTTACTTCACTCTGGATAATGGGCTCCAGTTTCGCCCATCTGAGTAGAATTGCTTCAAATGAATTTTTTTTTAATACTGAGTAATATTCCATTGTGTATATGTACCACAGCTTTCTTATCCATTCGTCATGATATATTAATGTTTTTAAAGTCAATCCAAAGGGGATTCAGTTAAGACATGAAAGTATACAAAGAAAACAAGAAACAGTGAGAAAGAAACTGAAGAATTTGTAAGTAGTACACATACAAGCATCACTGAGGAGAAAGAAACACCAATTGAAATGAAGAATTCTATCCATTAACAAGTTTTTACAGTTGTAAGTTGTATGCATCAAGGTATCTTAGCCATTAAATATATATCTGCTGTTGTATGATATATAGTATAAAGTATATTTAAGTATAAAGTTCCTTTGTTTGGTTTCAATCAACCTAGGCAATAATTTGGCTTCCCTTGGCATGTTTGAGCACTTGATTTCTCTGATAATAATTTATTTTAAGCTAATATATTACAATTCTGATTTTATACATCAGTATTATTAACTACTGTAAATATGAATGTGCACCACAGATTATGGAGCTTCTCCTACTATGCTTATAAACTTAGATTTCTTCTTGGACTTCCCTGGTGCTCCAGTGGTTAAGAGTCCACCTGCCAATCCAGGGGACATGGCTTCGATCTCTGCTCCAGGAACTAAGATCCCACATGCCACAGGGCAACTGAACCAGCATGCCTAGAGCCCATGCTCTGCAAGAAGAGAAACCACTGCAATAAGAAGCTTGTGCACCACAACTAGAGAGTAGCCCCTGCTTGCTGCAACTAGAGAAGGCCCACAAGCAGCAATGAAAACCAAGAACAGCCAAAAACAAGCAAACAAATAAACAACAACAACAACAACAACAACAACAAACCCTTAGATTTTTAACCTATGACCAGGCTCATAATGGTAACAGAGCTAGCAAGGAGATAAAGCCTCTTGTAACATCACCTGGATTCCCTCACCAGGTGGCATGGACCCCTGAGTGCCCTTATATGTCTTCTCATTTTATAAAGACTAAAAATCCTCTCATTGACTCACCTGCAGCTTCATCCCCTTGCTTTGCTGGGTGTCAATATTTAACTCTTACATGCCCATCTATTTGTGTTGCTCATATTCATCAATGTTTAAGATGGTTCTTTAAGATGAAGAAATCAGGATTACAGGTGTGAAGGTCTAGAAATAAAAACTGATGAAGGAATAAAAGTTAGTAAAATGTAATTTATACTAATCATTTGATAACCATAATACTAGGGCATTAAATGAAGAAAACCCAGGAATGCGATAGCTGAATTAAAATTGCCTCTTACTAGATGTACTACTTTCATGTGTGCTAAGTCACTTCAGTCGTGTCTGACTCTTTGCAACCCATGGACCGCAGCCCGCCAGGCTCCTCTGTGCACAGGATTCTCCAGGCAAGAATACTGGAGTGGGTTGCCATGCCCCCTCCAGGGGATCTTCCCAACTCAGGGATCAAACCCACGTCTCCTGCATTGCAGGTGGATTCTTTACTGCTGAGCCACTGGGGACCTTAAAAGAAATCACTTTTTTTCTTAAATGTTGCATTCAAGCTTCGTATGTGTTAATGGTCATATATATTCGTTTATCTTGGGTACATATTTTCAGCTTTAATAGACACTGGAAAACACTTTTCTAAAGTGGTTGGGTGAATTTCTGCACATGCTTTCTAATACTCTGTATGTCATTTTTTCTCACACTATAGTTAGGTGTGTAGTGGTATCTCGTGTTTTTAACTTACATTTCATTCATGATTAATGATGTCTAGTACCTTTCTACATATGCTTATTGGCCATTTGAATCTCCTCTGTATTTATCTGCTTGTTCTGCTATAACAAAATATAGACTTGCTGGCTTAAACAATGGAAGTTTGTTTTCTTAAAATTCTAGAAGATGGAAGTCAGAGATCAGGGTGCCTGCATAGTCAGTTTCTGGTGAGGGCCCTCTTCATGGCTTGCACATGGATGCCTTCTTACTGTGTCTTCACATGGTGGAGAGAGAGAGCTCTATGGTGTTTCTTCTTATGAGGACACTAATCCTATTGGATTAGGGTCCTACCTTCATGACTTTAATTCATTGTAGTTACCAGTTATCCCCGTATAGGCCCTACCTCCAAATACAGTCACATTGAGGGTCTGGGTTTCAACATAAGAATTTTGAGAGGGACACAAACATTCAATCGACTATAGTCTCTTTTTATGAAGTCCTTGTTTATGTATTTTATCAAAATTTCATTTGCATTGTCAATCCTTTCCTTGCCGACTTGTAGAAGTTCTTTATATGTCTGAATATGACTCCTATATTGGATTACAAATATCTGCTCCCATTCAGTAGCTTTGATTGTTTCTGAACCAATATTACACTTCTAATCACTGAAGCTTTATCTTCATCTGGAAGTGTAAGATATTTAACACTGCTCTTCTTCAAGCTTGACTCTTCTTGGCTCTTTATATTTTCATACACATTTTTAAAACCAGCTTCTCAATTTCTACACACAAATCTAACTGGTATTGGAATTGCATTGAATTTATAGGGGTTTCGGGGGGAGGGTGGAGAATTGGTATCTTAGCAATAGAGTATTATCCAATCCAAGAATATTGTATGTAATGTCCTTTTTCCTATGTCTTACCTGGGTGTTGGGAAGCTTGGAATTTGGTAAGTGCCTAAAATGCACACAATACACAGAGCGCTGTTCTCAGCAGTTTCCTCCTTCCAGCATCTTATACTCTCAGGTTCTGAGTGTCTGGAAGTCCTGAGATCCAACTATTCTCACTGAGACTGCCAAAAGCTCTGAGCTCCTACTTCTTTTGTCTCAAAGTTTACATTGAGAGTCCAACTTTTCCAGAGGTAATGGAGTGGGGAATGCAGGACTCACTTACACATTTTATTTATCAAGATCACTGTCCTTCAGTTATTGGCCACTATCATTGTTCTCTGGTATCTTCACTGTGTGTATGAGCATATTTTATCTATCAGTTACTCAGTTTTAGCTGGAAAAAGAAGTTTTGTTATTTAGTTTTTTTTCTATTATCTCTACAACATTTATTATTCCCTAGCATCATTCTTCAACACAGTTTTGTTAACACCAATAATCGAGTATCAGCCTTGTTTAAAATTTCTTGAAAAAATTAAGTAAAGAATCAATCATGATTTAGGATTAAAAAAAAAAAAAGCTAGGAAGCACTGGAGAAGTATGATGCCAAAACCAGTCAATAGTAGGTGTTTAGGACAAGAGGTGACAAAACCCAGTAGAAAATGTAACCACTTCCTTTCCAACTAAAGTTTTTTCAGAACTAATCCTTGTGGCTCAGCTGGTAAATAATCCGCCTGCAATGTGGGAGACCTGGGCTCGATCTCTGGGTTGGGAATATTGCCTGGAGAAGGAAAAGGCTACCTACTCCAGTATTCTGGCCTGGAGAATTCCATGGACTATATCCATGGGGTCGCAAAGAGTCAGACACAACTGAGTGACTTTCACTTTCACTATGCAGTCACAGAAGACATGGACTTGAGCAATTAGAGCCCTTGCTTTGAATCAAATCCTCTTTAGAGTAAAGCTCAATGAATAATTTTCTCTTATAGGGATAGCACCCTGGTTTTTAATTTTCCTTACTTTGTTTCTTCTGAGTTCCTGATGATAGGCTTATACACTCATAATAATATACAGTGTCACTTCTTATCTCTTGAGTGACCAAAAATTAATACTAAATTTAATTAAACTCCTCTTTTTTACCAGAAACTTTTGACTGATCTACATTTCAGGGGTTCCTTGGTATCTGATGTCCATTTAACTCTGGGTCTCTAAAAGTCAAGGATGATTTCTTGCAGGATCTGAGAACTACTTATGGATGCCTGTGGTAAATAAATAAATGCCATAACAACTTTGTGTATCAGGTATTTTCTGTGGCACATACTTTACAATTAGTATTTCATTTAATACTTATAAACTAGAAACTTGATGTAGCATTATCCCCATTTCACTGAGGAAGAAACTGAGATTCAGTGAGGTAGTCATCCTCAAGCGATGAAATGAACAAAGCCAATATTTAGAAAAGCTCTGATGTTAGAATTTTCCAGTACAGAAAATTTGATTGGCCTCTTGTCAATTATATCTGCGATTTAGGCTAAAGACCCAGTAGTCTTCAAGGCCTTACCAAATTAAGGTAATGAAAGATGCCTCCCTATTTTATACTCAATTATTTTCTTCCTGAAACTTCTATATGTCGATTATTTTAGGAAGAAATAAGGACAGGATGGAACTGTCAGAAACTAATTATTATTAATTTTATTTGTATTCTATCTGAATAACAACCATCAGGTTTCTGCATGCAAACAACTGAATCATCCACTGTAATAAATTTACTTAGGAGAAAATAAAACTGAGAGAGCTTGTTGTTTTAAGACTGGATTATATTAACATAATGGGCTATTACTCTCTATTGCGAATTGGCAGCTATGTTCTATATACCTTCAGTATTGCCAATAACCTGGTGTGTGACAGTATAAATCATTTGAACTCTGCCTCATCTTATCAACTAAAAAATTAGACATTTGATCAATATTATCTCTAAGGTCACTTAGAGCTTAAAAAATTATCTAGTGCTTTATGTATGTATATTTGCATATGTCAGTGTGATATACAAACAGCAATGCCCTGTGTATGTGTGTATTCAATTTTACCCTCAACAAAGAATTTCACATATAATGCAACCTAAGTACAAGATTCAATTCTTCATTGTCTATAGGAATGTTGCATAAATAAGGAGTTCAGGTACAGCATGGGAAGATACATTAAGTCTTCAAAAAGTATATATTAGCTAATGTTTATGCAATAGCAGAAATGTAGTTTTACATCACAGAATATAGGTAAGACTTGATCTAGAGATCTTATGATCTAAAAGCTTAAAACAAAACACTCCTAATCCAGCCAGGCAATCTCGGATGTCTTATAATCAAAGCTAAGAAACATTAGATGTTTTAACAGCCTTATGAATTTCATAGCCTTAGGAATGTCCATAATTACCCATGTTAGCAGCCAAGAGGCCGCTCAGCCAGAGGCACTCAGCTTTTAATAGCCAGCAAGCCACTTTGAATAGGGCAAAAACATTTTTAAACCTTTTGGGATTATTAGGGATAATTAAAAGTAGTTGAAAGTATATAATATCATTTATTAAAGCACTAAAAGCTGTTCCATAAGAAGTACATCACAACATTAGCAAATGCAATTCATATACTTTATTCATTG
>ML660679.1:1315395-1362146 GCA_007570785.1 Antilocapra americana | reverse complement strand
ACAATGAGGTACCACTTTACACCAGTCAGAATGGCTGCCATCCAAAAGTCTACAAGCAATAAATGCTGGAGAGGATGTGGAGAAAAGGGAACCCTCTTACACTGTTGGTGGGAATGCAAACTAGTACAGCCACTATGGAAAACAGTGTGGAGGTTCTTTAAAAAGCTGCAAATAGACCTGCCATATGACCCGGCAATCCCACTGCTGGGCATATACACCGAGGAAACCAGAATTGAAAGAGCCACGTGTACCCCAATGTTCATCGCTGCATTGTTTACAATAGCCAGGACATGGAAGCAACCTAGATGCCCATCAACTGATGAATGGATAAGAAAACTGTGGTACATATACACAATGGAATATTACTCAGCATTAAAAAAAAATTCATTTGAAGCAATTCTACTCAGATGGACGAAACTGGAGCCCATTATCCAGAGTGAAGTAAGCCAGAAGCAAAAACAACAATACAGTATATTAACACATATATATGGAATTTAGAAAGACCGTAACGAGAAGCCAACATACGAGACAGCAAAAGGAACGCAGATGTATAGAATAGACTTGTGGACTTTGTGGAGGAGGGTAAGGGTGGGATGATATGGGAGAAGGGCATTGAAGCATGTTAATTGTCATGTGTCTAATCAATCGCCAGCCCAGGATTGATGCTCGGGACTGGTGCAGCAAGATTTCCCAGGGGGTAGGGAGGAGGGAGGGGGGTTCCGGAGGGGAAACATATGTAAACCCATGGTGATATCATGACAATGTATGGCAAAAACAATAATAAAAAAAAAACTACTATATGATCCAGCAATTCCACTTCTGGGTATTTATCCAAATACAATGAAACAGTATGTTGAAAAGATGCACTCCCTCATTCACTGCAGCATGACTTACAATAGCCAAGAAATACAAATAATCCAACATCCCATGGATGAATCAATGGATAAAGAAGATACAGTATACTTATGCAATAGAATACTATTCAGCCATAAGAATGAATAGAATATTGCCATCTCTGACAACATGGATGGATCTTGAGGGCAATTGCTAAGTGAAATAAGTCATACAGGGAAAGACAAATACAATATGATCTCACACGTGGAATTTAAAAAAACAAAACAAAACCTGCAAACTCTTACACAGATAATAGATGAGTGGCTGGGGAGAAAATGGGTGAATAGGATTAAAAGGTATGAACTACCATCTATAAAATATAAGTCATGGGGATGTGATGTACATATAGTGACTATAGTTAATAATACTGTATTGTACATTTGAAAGGCTAACATGGTAAACCTTTAAAGTTCTCAACATGAGAAAACAAAAATAGACTTTTCCTAACTTTGTATGGTACAGATGGTTATCAGACTTCTGAAAATAATATAATGTTATATGTCTATTACATTTCAATTAAAAACATAAAACTATGGATGAAAAGGGAATACAACAGACCAGGTTCTTCACTGAGGAGGACATATAAAAGGTCAATATACATGTAAAAATATTTTCAACCTTAGTAGTTAACAGAGAGATGCTAATAAAGCCAGAGGAATAGTACTTTTTTATCCCAGGCTATAAAATATTTTAAAAATATGACAATGTCCATTATTTTTTCAGTAGTTTGCAGAGACAGAAACGATAAGAGTATACATTAGTACAATTAGTTTGGAGAACATTTTGGAATTATTTAGAGAATTGTTGATATGTACACTCTATGATCCAGTAAGTCTTCTTCTGGATATATACCAGTGAACTGCAAATGTACACCAGAAAAGTGTACAAAGGAGTTTATAAAATACAATAACAAAAACAAACACAAAACCAAAGGCAATCAATGACTGGCTGGCTGTCCAGACAGTAGAATGCATACATACACTGGGTATATTTGTACAATGTACTATCATATAACAATATACAGAATGATTTCTATAAAAACAAATCATAGTTGTATTTCAGAAAAAAATTTTGAATGAAAAAATTTTGGGAAGAATCATAGAGAATTATGATTCAATCTATATAAAGATCCCAAACATGTAAAATTAAATAAAATATTTTGAGGATTCAAATATATATGTTAACTCTCTATAAAAAGGCAAGGGATGTTAAATATGAAATTTATGAAATTTATATTAGTGGTTGCTTTAGACAGAGCAAGGTTGCTTTGGATGGAAGGGGATGTTGTTGGGTGAAGATCCCCAAAGGAAATTACAACTTTAATAGTATGTTTTATCTTTGTAAATAGTTGATGAATGCATTAATGTTTACATATGCTAATCTTGAAAACATATACCGTAAGTCCCCTACATATGAGTCTTTAAGTTACAAACTTTCAAAGATGCGAACATGCATGACTAATGAATACCTGATGGAACTGAATGCCCAGAGAAAGGATGAAGAGTGACAAGAGGAAGAAGAAAAAACTTAAGAACCAAAGAGATTCACGAGACAGGAAATGGCCAGGGGATTTTCTTTATTTGAGAAGGCACTGTTAGTTTTTGAGGCACAGGATCTGAATGTAGAATGGTACATGAAGGTACAGCAGCCGTTCAGAATGTAATCCCATGCTACCATGTAATCTATGATGAGGGAAATAAGACCTACCACCCAGACATCACTGGGTCTTTTTTTCAAGGAGGGTAAATAGAATTAAATTTAGCAAGGAACAAAAACCTGTGCCAGCAATGTCAGGCATCAGTAAAATTGCAGCTTGCTCTCCATCTCCTATTGCTGACCATCCTTCAGCTCTACTATCTCCCACCTCTTCTCCCTCCTCCAGTCAGTAACTCTTCTTGCCTGTTCACTTGATGCCAGCTCCTGTGTGCCAGCTGTTGTACTATACTACCGTACTTTTCAAGGTATTGTAAAATTTAAAATGTCTTCTTTTTGTGCTTGTTTTTTATGTCTTATTTGTATGCAAAGTATTATAAACCCATTACAGTACAGCACTATAGCCAATTGTATTAGTTGGGTACCTAGGATAATTTTGTTGGACTTATAAACAAAGTGGACTTATGAACACACTCTCGGAACAGAACTCATTTGTATGTAGGGGACTTACTGTAATATATAATGTATAATACAACTTTATGTATATACAAATGGCATCATATTGTACATACATTTTGAAAGTTACTTTTTTCACTCAACTTTATGTTTTTAAGCTTTATCTATATTGTTAAAAATAGATATGAAGTGAAAGCATTAGTCACTCAGTCATGTCTGATTCTTACAACCTCATGGGTCTGTAGCCCTCCAGGCACCTCTGTCCATTGGATTTCCAAAGCAAGAATACTGGAGTGGGTTTCCATTCCCTTCTCCTGAGCCAGGGATCAAACCTGGGTCCCTGCACTGCAGGCAAATTCTTTACTGTCTGAGCCACCAAAGAAGCTCAAGAATTTTCTCATCAGAAATTAAATTCTTAAATGCCTGTGAATGGTGTGAGTACTCATCTAAATGTATCTGTTTCCATAAGAAGAGTCAATTATCCTAATAGTATTTATTGAAAAGTCAATCATTTTGCCTGCCAAATTATTGTTCTTTATGTATCATATAATAAAATTACATGTATATCTCAACATAGTAACGGCCGTATATGACAGTTCAGTTCAGTTCAGTCGCTCAGTTGTGTCCTACTCTTTGAAACCCTATGAACTGAGCATGCCAGGCCTCCCTGTCCATCACCAACTCCCAGAGTCTAACCAAGCTTTTTCACTCTCCTCTTTCACTTTCATCAAGAGACTTTAGTTCGTCTTCACTTTCTACCATAAGGGTGGTGTCATCTGCATATATGAGGTTATTGATATTTCTCCCAGTAATCTTGATTCCAGCTTGTGCTTCTTCCAGCCCAGCGTTTCTCATGATGTACTCTGCATATAAGTTAAATAAGCAGGGTGACAATATACAGCCTTGATGTACTCCTTTTCCTATTTGGAACCAGTCTGTTGTTCCATGTCCAGTTCTAACTGTTGCTTCCTGACCTGCATACAGGTTTCTCAAGAGACAGGTCAGGTGGTCTGGTATTCCCATCTCTTTCAGAATTTTCCACAGTTTATTGTGATCCACACAGTCAAAGGCTTTGGCATAGTCAATGATGCAGAAATAGATGTTTTTCTGGAACTCTCTTGCTTTTTTGATAACCCAGCAGATGTTGGCAATTTGATCTCTGGTTCCTCTGCCTTCTCTAAAACCAGCTTGAACGTCTTGAAGTTCACGGTTCACATATTGCTGAAGCTTGGCTTGCAGAATTTTTAGCCTCACCTTACTAGCGTGTGAGATAAATGCAATTGTGTGGTAGTCTGAGCATTCTTTGGCGTTGCCTTTCTTAGGGATTGTAATGAAAACTGACCTTTTCCAGTCCTGTGGCCACTGCTGAGTTTTCCAAATTTGCTGACATATTGAGTGCAGCACCTTCACAGCATCATCTTTCAGCATTTGAAATAGCTCAACTGGAATTCCATCACCTCCACTAGCTTTGTTCGTAGTGATGCTTTCTAAGGCCCACTTGACTTCACATTCCAGACCCACAGCTAAAATCATACTCAATGGTAAAAAGCTGAAAGCATTTCTTCTCAAATCAGGAACAACAAAACGATGTCCACTTTCACCATTTTAATTCAACATAGTTTTGACATTCTAGCCATGGCAATCACAGAAGAAAAAGAAATACAGGGAATCCAGATTGGAAAAGAAGTAAAACGGTCACTGTTATACTTGATAAAGAAGACATAATACTATGCATAGAAAATTATAAAGACACTACCAGCAAACTACTAGAGCTCATCAATGAATTTGGTAAAGTTGAAGAATATGAAATAAACAAACAGAAATCAGTTGCTTTAATATACACTAACAACAAAAATCAGAAAGAGAAATTACAGCAAAAGTCCCATTTGGAATTGCATCAAAAATAATAAAGTACCTAGGAATAAACCTACCTAAAGCCAAAGATCTGTACTCTGAAAACTCTAAGACCCTGATGAAAGAAATTAAAGATGATAGGAACATATGGAAAGATATACCATGTTCTTGGATTGAAAGAATCAATAGTGTCAAAATGACTATACTCCCAAGGCAATCTGCATATTCAATGCAATACCTATCTAATTACCAATGGCATTTTTCACAGAACCAGAATAAAAAATTTCTCAATTTGTATGAAAACACCAAAGACTCCGAATAGCCAAAGCAATCTTAAGAAATGTAGAGCTGGAGGAATTAACCTTCCTGATTTCAGACTATACTACAAGGCTACAGTCATCAAGATAGTATGATACTGGCACAAAAACAGAAATACAGATCAATGGTACAGGAAAGCAAGCCCAGAGATAAACCCATGCACCTGTTCTCACCTAGTCTATAACAAAGGAGGCAAGAATATACATTGGAGAAAAGACAGTCTCTTGAAAAAGTGGTGCTGGGAAAACTGGACAGCTCCACATCAAAAAAAAAATGAAGTCAGAACATTCCTTAACACCATATACAAAAATAAACTAAAAATAGATTAAAGACCTAAATGTAAGATGGAATACTATAAAACTTGAGGAATATATAGGCAGAACACTCCTTGACATAAATTGCAACATTATCTTTTTTTGATCCATCTCCTAGACTAACCAAACTAAAAACAAAAATAAACAAATGGGATTTAATTAAGCTTAAAAAGTTTCTGCATAACAAAGGAAACCATAAACCAAAAGAAAAGATAAACAACAGAATGGGAGAAAATATTTGCAAATGAAGTGACCAATAAGGGATTAATCTCCACAATTTATAAACAGCTTATGCAGTTCAATACCAAAAAAACAAACAACCCAATCAAAGAATGTATGGAAGAAAAAAATAGACATTTCTCCAAATAAGACATACAGAAGGCCAAGAGGCACATGAAAAGATGATTAGCATTGCTAATTAATAAAGAAATGCAAATCAAAACTATAATGAGATATCACCTCACACTAGTCAGAATGGCCACCATCAAAAAGTCTATAAATGATGAATGCTGAGGGTGTCAAGAAAACAGAACCCTCCTACACTGCTGTTGGGAATATAAATTGGTACAGCCACTATGCAGAACAGTACGGAGATACCTTAAGAAACTAAATATGGAGCTACCATATGTTCCAACAATCCAATTCCTGTGCATATATCTGCAGAAAAATATGGTTCAGAAAGATATATGCCCCACAATATTCATTGCAGTACTGTTTACAATAGGCAAGACATGGAAGCAACCTAAATGCCCATTAACAAATGAATGGATTAAGAAGATATGGTATACATATACAATAGAATATTATTCAGCCATAACAAAGAATGAAATAGTGTGACAGAAAACAACAAAATTCTGTAAAGCAATTATCATTCAATAAAAATGTAAATTAAAAAAAGATTGAAATAATGCCATTTGCAGCAACATGAATGCACCTTGAGATTACAATAAGTGAAGTAAGCAAGAGAAAGACAAATATCATATGATGTTGTTTATATGCAGAATCTATAGAAATGATAAAAATCAATTTATTTATAAAACAAACTCACAGACTTAGAGTACAACTTAACAGCTACCAGGGGACATGTATTGGGGGGAGGGATAGATTGAGAGGTTGGGATTGACATATACACACTCTAACATTTAAAACAGGTAACCAACAAGGACCTACTATATAGCACAAAGAACTTTGCTCAATCTTCTCTAATAATCTAAATGAGAAAAGAATTTGAAAAAGAAAAGATACATATATAACTGAATCACTGTGCTGTGCACCTGAAACTAATACAACATTGTTAATCAACTATACTCCAATATAAAATAAATATTTTTTAAAAAGAACATCATTAGTAATTTGGCTGAAATGAAGAAAATGTTGTAAATAAATGATTTATGAATTAAAAAACACATCTCTTTTATGTTATGGTCACAATTAAACAACAGATGCAGAAGTATATTATCTGAATATGTAGATTTTCATTAGAAGAGCAAAAATACTAAAATCAGCTTAACTTTTTAAGTGAGTGAGACTTAAAAGATTAAAAGTAAGGAATTATTATTTGATTAATTTTTACTGTATGATCTTATTACTCAAATAAAAAGCACAAACCAAACTTCATTCTGATTTCCCATAGGCCCATGGCTCCACCCAATTCCCATGTACTTCACTTTTAAATATTATTAAAAGGACCATCCATATCTTTTCTTACTTTTCTTACTTACTCAATGGCTTACTCTTGAATTTCTAAAGGAACTACTCTCACAAAGTTTACATTTAAAGTCTAATCACTGTACCCAAAAGTCCCCAGACAGCCTTCAAATTATTTGGTATTTGCCTGCACATTTTCTCATTATTCAAAGTTCTGTTTCTTTGACTTAGGGCACTTACGTTCCTTCATTTTTCTATTGATGTCACCACTACAATTTTTTTCACTGCTTACTCCTCTGATCTCCACCTCACTATCCTCCCACGGTCCCATCATTTACCCTTCTTTTCATTGTATACCTTGGCCTCAGTTCTCTCTTTTATTTATTCCTTACACTTCATTCCCAAGTAGATATTTGTATTTGATAGAAAAGTCTATGTTTCCAACTCATTCAACATACCTAAAAACAAATTAATTATTCTTTTAAAAAATTCCTGCTCTTCTCCATGCATGTTCTAGTTTTATCTAAGGCATTACCATACCCTGAGTAACCAAAGCTAAAATCTTTGTGTCATCTCTCTTACTTTCCTTCATTATACACATCTGATGGTCCCCACATCCTTCATTCATAGTTCCAATGGCTATTTTCCATGATCCTGCAAGTTTTATTGATTAATACTCTGGAGAGAAAATCTAAGATGGGGACTGAAACATTTCCGCTGGATTTATCCAAATGAAGATTTTCATTGATTTTATCAGGAAAATTGCACTGAAATTGTAGGGGGCAGAAAAATTACTGAAATATGAATGGTAGGTAAGGAGGTAAATTCAGCAAGCACAGAGAAGCAAAACAAAAATCATTTCTACTAACCGATAGGAAGAACCCAGTAAAAGTTTTAAGACTATATAGAGCAGATGATAGTTAAACATAGAGAAACAGATAGTTCAACAGAGAAAGTGAGATATCAGGGCATTAAAGCAGTATTGGTAAATCTAAAGTCAGGTTCTAGAAATATTTTTGCGGACTTTTGCTGACATATTCCACTGCCTCTACTGACGAGCCATCTCACAATATAGACCTTTGACTATAAGTCTGCAAGAGAGCACAGCTGAGTTAGGTAAATCTGTTGCTGCTCTTGGAAAGTTTAACAAGTACATGCTGCACAAGATGGTGAACCACTTACATATGGCACATATCTTGCACTCAAATACCTAAAGAACCCAAATTAATGAAGGTAATTTTGATGAAGTCATAAAAGTCTGACTTAACCCACTGAGGATTATTGTTTCTTGAGTCCAGTTATTCCTCACCTACAACACTTACTGGCTACAGGTCACAGGTTATTTCTGTTTTCCTTCTGTTCTTTCTTGCATGCCAACATGAAGGTGGTATTTTGACATTTACCACCTTAAACCTTCTGTCCAGAATTATAAGCCAGAATCAATGAAGAAAACATGGATAAAAGAAAGAATATTAAATTCATTTAGGATTCTTCATTTGAGTAATGGACCAGCTTCAATCACAGCAGTTCAGTATCATGAAACTGTCACACAGATTTACAGAGATTCTGAGGATGGCTTATCACCTCTTAAAGTCTGGCCACCAAGCCAGAAAGACTAAACCTCTGCTCTTAAGACTAAACCTCTGCCATTTAAGAAGGGAATCTGAATCAGATGGCTTTTTCTTCCAGAGAGCAATCAATTAACATGCTGTGTTTCTCTTATATGTTCACTTTTAACTTGGCAAACCGTTAGTTTATATGTTCAAGTTTAACCTGGTTAAGAGTTAGAATAAAACACTGTTTAACATCCTTCAAAGTACACTCAAGTTATCACCGCATGTACAATAATGTATGGCTTTTGTATTTTCAGAGATGTCCAATAGTCTTAACTGGTCAGCAGTTTATGTTTACTTGGAAACATAACTCTATAGGTAACTGATAATGCTGAAGATTAGGAAGTAGAATGCTTGAAGGTCCTTTCTGCATTTTCTCCCATTTAGGCACAATTTTTCCTTAAAATTCAGTACCAATGATTCTCTACCTTGATGTTTGAAATTCAAAACTCAAAAAAATACAGAACTTGGTCTCATCTCAGAGAAGAAAAACTGTAAATATTATACAAGCTAGATTCTGCTGCTATTATGCTTTCCCAATATTCTTTTTCCAAATACACTGCAACTAAAAGATTATGTCTCTCTGACTCAAAAGTAAATAATAGGCACAGAATGGTGATTCCTTCCTTAGACTACATGTTTATTTAAAAAATAAACAAGTCACGGGACAGCAGTTATGTTCTATAGCTTGCTGAATGAGTTTTCCTCAGGAAGATAAAATACAACCATTGACTCCAACAGTTGGCAGTTGGCCATGATGACTGACAGCAGCCCTAATTACAGTAACAGAGAGACTTGCATGAAATTTGTTGACCTGCAGAACACAGCAATGCTCACCACCTCCCTTTCTGCATTAGTCTGGCAGCCATCTTAGGCCTTAAGAGCAACCATTTCTGTTTCTAAACTTCAAGCCACAATCAAAATGCTTACACATTGTTTGTTTTTTTAACCACCAAAAGCACCAAAAATTTTCATTGGAAAAGATTCTGATGCTGGGAAAGACTGAGGGCAGGAAAGGGGCAATGGAGGATGAGATGGTTGGATGGAATCACCGACTCGATGGACATGAATTTGAGCAAGCTCTGGGAGATGGTGAAGGACAGGGACACCTGGCATGCTGCAGTCCATGGAGTCGTAAAGAGCCAGACATGACTGAGCGATTGAACAAAAAATATTCAAATAAAGAAGATATATCTTCTACCACTACTGAGGTCAGAGTTGGCATAAGAAATGAAATATGATGCCAAGCACCTTACCAGTTCTTGAAAATACTCAAACAATAAAAGAAACATTTTTGTTCAAGCATTTCAGGTCCTAGGCATTATGACAGCTACATTTCTTGATTTGGAATTGCATGCCCCTGGAGTAACCCATTCTTTTCCTTAGATTCCACTAATTTTTAATTATAGAAAATGGAACCATTTTTCTATCTCACCAAAACCCATTTCCTTACTTTTTCAGTAAAGATCCAGTCCTCTTTCCCTTCCCATTTCTACAGCAATGAGGAAAAGGCTAGTTTGGTGTATTTGGGGGGGGGGGGTGGGGGCCTCTATTATTGCTTCATGAAATTGCTGTTTTAAGCACTGTCCTGATCATCATTTACAAAATTGGAGACTAATATTATTTATTTTTAAAAAAATTGTAAAACAAATTATCAGGGCTGATCTCTCGCATTTAGTGATGTTTTTGCTTCTTTGTCATCCTTGACAGTCAACACAGATCTGAAACAAACTGAACAAACTATTTAACAATGAGAAGGTGTACAGCTCTGATGCTGTTTCCATTCTCCTTCCTTTCTTATCAGAGTTCATCACACAGATCTACCTATTATTTACATTCTTTGTCTGTCTGAATTTTTACAAATTCCAATGATTCATCCTTAATCAATTCCCTGGGAGATGAAATTTGGACCTATCAATAAAAGCCAAGGACTTAATACCTTTCTTAAAGAAGGAAAATAGTGATTCACAGAGGGCTATGTCTTGCTTATGCTGATTCACACAATAGGACCTTACTATGTAAATAGAATTATGAAAGATTTCTGTTTTGCATATTTTGAAGGGAGGAAAACGAGTGCTTTTTTAAAAGGCTGGTAGAATAATCGCCATGTTTGACATAATGGAAACTTTCCATCTGAGCTAGAAACAGCAAAATGTGGACAGATACATTAAAATAGTTTTGTAGTAAAATATGTGCTATGAACTTGGATGGAAAAGCCAGAAAAAGGCATCCATGGAAGTTTAAGAGATTTGGCATGGAAGATGTAGAAATAAATGCATATTAAAGATGTTTAAATACAATATAAATCATTTTATATAAACTCCAAATGTTAGGCTATGAATTTGGAGCTCTGTTATACTTCTGCACTCAAAAATATTATACATTTCTTGCATAGTTCCCAAATTAAATTTCTTAAAGTATGTTAAGAGACCTAAGAATGGACTTCAAGGGTTGTGGGAACCTCCTGAAATTAACTGCACCATCTGCACTTGAGTTTAGCACAATTATATTGGATGTTGTTAGTGGTGGGAATATATGAAAATTTGAAAACTAAATTGAAGCCTGGCTACAGGGGTTGGAAGGTGATCCTTGAGCATTAGGAAAAAGAATTGCAAAACCTTTCCAAACAATATTGATGGCTAATGTATATAAACTATTTATTATTTTATAGGCACTACTATAAAATAATGTTTATTTGAATTCAATTGATCTTCATAACAACCATATGATGTAAACACTATTATTATCTGTAATTTATAGATGAGGAGTGGGCACAGGGATATTAAGTAACTTGTTCAAGGTCACAGCAAGTAAGTGGTGGCACCTACCAGGTGATGCCAAAACAGGAAGAGGGTATCCTAAAGTAGGGGCTTCCCAAGTGGCTCAGTGATAAAGAACCCACCGACCAATGCAGGAGACTTGGATTTGATCCCTGGGTCAGGAAGATCCCTTGGAGAAGGAAATGCAACCCACTCCAGTATTGTTGCCTGGAGAAACCCATTGACAGAGGAGCCTAGCAGGCTAAGGTCCATGGGATTGCAAAAGAGTTGGACACGGCTTAGTTACTAAACAACAACAATCCTGAAGTAGATTCAGAACAAAACAAGTTTGTTTCTGTTGTTCCACTCATTTTGGCAAAATCAGATCACAGGTTATAACCACACTGAATTCATTTTCAAGAAAGATTTACAAGGATTTTGTTTTTATTTTTTTGTTTAACAGAAATGGCCCCAGAAGTCAGGCTCTTTTGGAAAAGCATAAAGGACTAACATTTATTGATCTTCTGTTATAGCCAAGCATATATGGTATATAGTTGAATCATCAGAACATCACTGTGTATTACTGGGTGTTAATCCCTTTTTATGGATAAGAACACTGAAACCAAGAAAAGATCAGTGATTTCTCAAAGGCATCAGCAAATAAAAGGCATAAGTGTGGAATTCAAACATAGTGTTGTCAACTAACTCTAAAACCTGTCTTTTTGCAAACATATATCATGCTACTGCCCAAAGTACAAAGCAAATTCATAATGAAGACATCTTCCAGAATTTTGAAATAAAATTACAAGAAGACAATTATTATAAAACAACACTTAAAAAACTGGCTAATAAAGTGGTCACAATTACTGGCTATTATCAAAAGAGATTTTTAAGAGGCTATTTCCTCTCAACATTAGGCCATGCATTGTGTTAAAATTCCTGATGGTGGTATTATTGAATTTTTTCCAGCTTAAGAACAGAAATAATTTTAGGAAATATTTCACTCTTGCCTATAACTGAATATATCTCTAGGAAATACATCTATCCATAGTATGAATATTTAAAATATAGTGGATGATGATAATGCCTTTAATCTCTCTATGGTTTTGTACATTTGCTTGAAAAATGGCCTCTGCAATTTTAAGACCTGATTAATTATAAGGAATTAAAGGGCACTGGTAAACATTCTTCTGATTTGAATATAAGAAGCCTATGATGAATTTTACCTTCTACTAAAAGAAAAAAATACATATCAAATTAGTTTATCTGAGTTTATCTAGAATTACTAGTGTTCAATTACTTCACTAAACAGATTCCTGTAAAACCTCTAAAGCAACTGAACTTTCTGAAAGTTGTTGCCATGGAGTTAGAGATTTTGTGTCCATTGTGAATGAAAAAAGAACAGAGCATCACTCATTATTCAGCTATCAGTTTCAGTCAGCTCAGTCGCTCAGCAGTGTTGGACTCTTTGCAACCCCATGGACTGCAGCACACCAGGCTTCCCTGTCCATCACCAACTCCCAGAGCTTGCTCAAAACTCATGTCCATAGAGTTGGTGATACCATCCAACCATCTCATCCTCTGTCATCCCCTTCTCCTCCTGCCTTCAATCTTCAGCATCAGGGTCTTTTCAAATGAGTCAGGCCTTCACATGAGGTGGCCAAAGAATTGGAGCTTCAGCTTCAGCATCAGTCCTTCCACTGAGCACCCGGGACTGATTTCCTTTCGGATGGACTGGTTGGATCTTCTTGCAGTCCAAGGGACTCTCAAGAGTCTTCTCCAACACCACAGTTCAAAAGCATCAATTCTTCAGTGCTCAGCTTTCTTTATAGTCTAACTCTCCCATCCATACATGACTACTGGAAAAACCATAGCTTTGACTAGAGGGACCTTTGTTGACAGGTCATTCAGCTATACAAGGGTTAAATTGCAACTCACAGCAATCACCCACAGCCACCAACTGTGCCTCTGCTCTGAAGGAAATGCTGTGCTTCCTTTAAATTGGCCCCTATATAGTTAAGATACATATCTTAGGATGCACATCATTGACTCCAGATTCTTGCATCTTCCCATACACAGAAAGGCACTAAAATCATTAACATGAGATATCAGCTCTTTTTAATTAGCAGTAATCTTTTACCTAGATGTATCCTTGACTTCCTGTATTTCCTAGCCAAAAAATTTATATAGATATGGGCTCCTCTCCTACCTCTTCAGGGCAGTTTCTCAGGGATATCTGAGAGGCTATTTCTCAGGTTATAATACTAAGTTGACTGAATAAAACTAAAACTTAAGGAAGACTAAGTTTAGAGTAAGTGCAAAAATGATCAATTAAGACATTTATTTGAATCGCTATTATTAACTCATTTAAATACACAAAGAATATATACTTTTATATGTTACAGCATCTCTCTTCTTTTTACTGTTTTATACAAATCTTTGGATAATTAAAACAGGTCCTAAAATTTGAATAAAATTTCTACTTTAATTAACTGGATAAAGTGAATGTAGTTCCATGAATCATATATAATACAGTTTAACATCTAACTACTAATCAAAATCCATATATATTTTATAGCTATTATTATAGGACTTAATAGAATATTTGTGTCCCATCACTGTCTGCTATAAATCAGTTTGTAATTGAATTATGGTTTTCTATATACTTCCTTTATAAAATTAGAGAAAATCTTCTCTTGAAAAGACTTAAAACAGTAGATACAATTAACCTAAATTTTAAATTCAGGGGAATATAGAAAAGTCACATATTTAACAGAAAGTTGATAACATTCAAATAAATATTATTATTTATTACTTATTGCTACTGTCAACTAAAAATTTGTCACAACCTGAAAGTAGAATTATTTTATTTTATGGGAATGTTAAGGACTCTCAGCCCAGAAGGCAGCAGACAAAACCTCTCCAAGGAGGTGGGAGAGGGAGTCAGGCTATATACAAGTTTGCAAAGAATGTGAGCAGGCAGTCTGAATATCAAAGATTATTGTTAAGTAAGGAAACTCAGGTATCAAGTAAGGAATTTAGGGTTCTTCTATGTATGGGAAGATGCAAGCCTCTGAGCTCACTGAATTCATTCCTTTCACATGCACCTCAGTTATCTGGGGCCAAATCCTTTTTTTGGATTTCTCGCATCACCCTCCTCCCCCTAGCCCTTCAGCAATCACCGTGGAGGTTGGCCATCTGCTGGATCACAGGCACTGTGTCCCCTTTTGTGGAGCCCTCATTCATTTTGTGGAGGTTTGAAATCACTGATGGCTGTTATATCCTTGTTTGTTGATATGGCCAGAGATACTTCATTTCACACTACTATTACTGTTACTATATTAATTTTATGAGCAGTACACTCATACTTGATGTTAACTGAGATGTAACTGTTTAGATTAAGAAAACTCATGAGCTTTAGTGTGGTGGTTTTAAAATGTGATGCAAATTCTCTGACAGTCTTCCCATCAAAAGGTGGAATCTAACTTCAATCCCTTTTAATGTGAGATGGTATAAAGGATCATGTCGAAAGTATAGAATGTAGTGGAAGTGATATCATGTGATGTTCAAGGCTAGGTCATGAAAAGGCTAGCATCTGTTTGGCTTTCCTTTCCTTGGATGGCTCACTCTGAGAGAAGCCAGTCTCCGTGTTTAGAGACTCCTCACACAGAATTATGGAGAAGCCTCTGTGAAGAGCAAATAAGTGTGTGTGTGTGTGTGTGTGTGTGTGTGTGTGTGTGTGTGTGTGTGTGCGTGCGTGCGTGCACGTACTCAGTCTCTCAGTTGTGTCTGACTCTGCGATCCTATGGACTGTAGCCCACCAGGCCCCTCTGTTCATGGGATCCTCCAGGCAAGAATACTGGAGTGGGTTGCCATGTCCTCCTCCAGGGGATCTTCCCCACCCAGGAATTGAACCCGTGTCTCCTACACTGGCAGGTGGATTCTTCACCTCTGAGCCACCTGGGAAACCCTTACCCTGCTGATAACTGGCACCAAAAAGAGCCCATAGGAAGCCACCCTTTTAGCTCTGTTAATCCTTCAGGTGACTGACATATGAAAGATCTGGGTAGAAATAGCCAGTGGGAGGAAGAACAAATATAAAGTCTCAAAAGGGCAACCTATCTTGGAATGTAAAGTGTGTTCAAGAAGCCAAAAGAGAGTCAGTATGACTTCAGCCTAATGAAAAAGGAGTGAGTGGGAAGAGGCACCAGATTGTGAGGTAGGGTAATGAGCTGCAATTCAGTTATTATCACTTTGAGGTAACAGTGCCCATCTCAGTTCTAATAACTTGGTGTCTGAAAAACAAACAAACAAAAAAACACTGCTTAAATCATAAAAGCTGAAGAAACAGCCATTTCTACTTATTTAGAACATTTCTGGAGGGCACATTCACATTGCACTTGCCTGACATTTAATCAGATTTTTAGACTGGCAAAAATGATAGGTTGAAGTTGCTCATGGTAAGTCATAACACCTCATTTAATAGCTTGCTGAATAATAGATGAAAGTGTTATATCCATTTCAATTCATTCTTTCAATTCATATCCGTGAGTGCCAACTAAAATATGATTGCTTTTACATGCAAAAAAATGTATAACTTCTGCAATACTATCAGATCTTTACTGCCATTATTTTTACAAGACATGAACTGAAAAACTCTTTATATGTTTCTTTCTCTTTCTATCACTCATATTTATGTAGAGGGAAAAAAATCATTAGTTAAATTCTTAAAGATATTCAGTTTCAAAATGAGAGATACATTAATGGCTTTAAAAAAGTAAAAATGCTTTTCATTTGCATTTTCATTTTAAAATCAGTGATGCTAGAAAATAAAGTTTTGATTCTATCCCACTTTATTACAGAGGCCCTGATTCTCATTTCTTAAAATAGAGGCAAATGAGGGGAGAAAGCCCTTCACTTCCAGGTATGTAAGTCTTTACATAACTGAAGTCATGAAGCCTTACATGTAATCATATTTAAGACACATTTTAATTAGGTTGCTAAATAGTTGTTGTTGTTTTTGTTTGTTTGTTTGTTTTTGTATACTTCTGTGTATTGTTGCCACCTCTTCTTACTATCTTCTGCTTCTGTTAGGTTCATACCATTTCTGTCCTTTATTGTGCCCATCTTTACATGAAATGTTTCCTTGGTATCTCTAATTTTCTTGAAGAGATCTCTAGTCTTTCCCATTCTATTGTTTTCCTCTATTTCTTTGTATTGATCACTGAGGCAGGCTTTCTTGCCTTTCCTTGCTATTCTTTGGAACTCTGCATTCAAATGGGTATATCTTTCATTTTCTGCTTTGCTTTTTGCTTCTCTTCTTTTCACAGCTATTTCTAAGACCTCCTCAGTCAGCCATTTTGCTTTTTTGCATTTCTTTTTCTTGGGGATAGTCTTGATCCCTGTCTCCTGTAGAATGTAATGAACCTCTGTCCATAGTTCATCAGGCACTCTATCAGATCTAGTCCCTTAAATCTATTCCTCACTTCCACTGTATAATCATAAGGGATTTGATTGAGGTCATATCCGAATGGTCTAGCAGTTTTCCCTACTTTCTTCAAATTAAGCCTGAATTTGGCAATAAGGATTTCATGATCTGAGCAACAGTCAGCTCTCAGTCTTGTTTTTGCTGAATGTACAGAGAATCTCCATCTTTGGCTACAAAGAATATAATCAATCTGATTTTGGTGCTGACCATCTGGTGATGTCCATGTGTCGAGTTATCTCCTGTGTTGTTGGAAGAGGGTGTTTGCTATGACTAGTGAGTTCTCATGGCAGAACTCTGTTAGCCTTTGCCCTGCTTCATTCTGTACTCCAAGGCCAAATTTGCCTGTTACTCCAGGTGTTTCTTGACTTCATACTTTTGCATTCCAGTCCCCTATAATGAAAAGAACATCATTTTTGTGTGTTAGTTCTAGACGGTCTTGTAGGTCTTCATAGAACTATTCAAATTCAGCTTCTTCAGCATTACTGGTCAGGGCATAGACTTGGATTACTGTGATATTGAATGGTTTGCCTTGGAAACAGAGTTCATTCTGTCATTTCTGAGACTGCATCCAAGTACTGCATTTTGGACTTTTTTGTTGACTATGATGGCTACTCCATTTCTTCCAAGGGAGTCTTGCCCACAGTAGTAGATATAATGGTCATCTGAGTTAAATTCACCCATCCCAGTCCATTTTAGTTTGCTGATTCCTAAAATTTCGATGCTCACTCTTGCCATCTCCTGTTTGACCACTTTCAATTTGCCTTGATTCATGGACCTAACATTCCAGGTTCCTATGCAATATCGCTCCTTACAGCATCGGACTTTACTTCCATCACCAGTCACATGCACAACTGGGTGTTGTTGCTTTGACTCTGTCTATTCATTCTCTCTGGAGTTATTTCTCCACTGATCTCCAGTAGCATATTGGGCACCTACTGACCTGAGGAGTTCATCTTTCAGTGTCCTATCTTTTTGCCTTTTCATCCTGTTCATGGGGTTCTCAAGGCAAGAATACCAAAGTGGTTTGCCATTCCCTTCTCCAGTGGACCACATTTTGTCAAAACTCTCCACCATGACCTGTCTGTTTTGGGTGGCCCTACATGGCATGGGTCATAGTTTCATTGAATTAAACAAGGCTGTGGTCTGTGTGATCAGATTGGTTAGTTTTCTGTGATTGTGATTTTTATTTTGTCTGCCCTATGTTGGAGAAGGATAAGAGACTTGTGGAAGCTTCTCTATGGGAGAGATTGACTGAGGGGGAAACTGAGTCTTGTTCTGATGGGTGGGGCTTAACTCAGTAAATATTTAATCCAATTATCTGTTGGTGGGTGAGGCTGTGTTCCCTCCCTGTTATTTGAAAAGTGGAAAAGTGAAAGTTAGTCACTCAGTCCAATTCTTTGTGACTCCATGGATTGTAGCCCAGCAGGTTCCTCTGTCCATGGAATTCCCCAGGCAAGAATTCTGGAGTGGGTTGCCATTTCCTTCTCCAGGGGATCTTCCCAACCCAGGTCACCCACATTGCAGGCTGCAGGCAGACTGAGCCACCAGGGAAGACTACCCTTAGGGCAGCCTTCCTTGTTATTTACCTGGGGCCAGACTATGGTGGAGGTAATGAAGATAATGGTGACCTCCTTCAAAAGGAGGCCCTTATAGGCCTCAGTTATCCCATTTGAAAAACTACTGAAAATCCTTTCTGTCAAGAGCCTTTGCAGAAGTTAGTATATACAGCACATTATGATCACCATCTACCCTAGACCCCAGAATTTCAGGTGTCCTAAGGTCTAAAACGTGGTCTGCAAACTGGGCAACCATATACCTTCTGACGGTATCTCTTCTTGTAAGATGTAGAACCTATAGCTCTTGTATGACATGTCCAACTGAAAGAGTAAATTCCTAGGCAGGTTGATAAGAAGTCTATGGTCCTCAAGGAGGAGAAAGGGCTCTGGGGCTCTCAAGGAGGAGATGAGGATCTGGAATTCTCAAGGAGGAGGAAAGGACAAACTGCTTTTTCTTACATTCCTTAGTAAGGATTATATAACAACAAGGTATCCTGCTTGAGGACAATTTCTCCTTCTTGAAAACCTGACTAATCCTGTCATCTTAAAATGTATATTATGGGATTGGGTCTGAGAAGATCTTTACAACTTTGAGATATTCTTTTGATTTATTGTAATAATCAGTTAAAAAGTATATAACTCCCTTGCTTACACTAGCAAGGGGAGCACTTTCCGACCCCCTTCTGATGTCTATGTCATAACTTTCTCTGTTGCTTTTTCACTTTAATAAAACTCTGCTACACAAAAGCTCTTGAGTGATCAAGCCTGCTCCCTGGTCCCTAATCTAAATCTTCTTCTTCAGAGATAAGGAATATCCTTCACCATAAGCCATCACAACTCCATCCCAAGGACCCTAAGGGCTCTTCCAGAATGTGCTGTCCAGGGTGCTGAAACCCAGAGTAGTTCCAGATTCTTGTTAGTCTGGAAGCAGGTTATCAGGGGCACAAGGCTGGGGAGGGACCTCTGGACACCATGTGCCCATCCAGTTCTGCACTGGGGCCCCTTTTGCAATGAGACTTACAACCCACTGCTGTACCAGGGGCCTTACCACAAACGCTTGCTGTGCAATATGGCCTGCAAGGGATGTTCCAGCTCCCTAGACCCCTTTGGCAGCATTCTACAGTCTTATTGGAGTTATGAAGGCTCTTTCACACTGAAGCATTTCAGGGATACCTTCTCCCCCATTGGATGCTGTGGACTCAGAGATTTTTGACTGTAAGACTGACCCACTGCTCAGAATTCCTTTTGATTTAATCACTTGCACCATTTTGGCCACCATCCCTACTGGCTCTGCACGCATCCCAGTACCTGCCAATAACCAATTACCCCTCACTACAATTGAAGAGCTCTTTCTGGCACAAGGTCATCAACAATGTGTATACCTTTGACACCATCTCCCTTATAGTAGGCTATAGAACCGAGCAACTTTGTGCATCTAGGATTCCAGGAGTTCTTTCGACACATACAGTCTAGGGCACAGGAACTCTGAACTGCTTCCAGACACCTTCTGCCCTGGCACAGTGCTGTACTCATCCTTTAAAAGACTGTGCTGCCCTCGTACTGGGTTCCAGGAGAAGCCTTATGGGAAATAGTCTGCTCTATTGCTGAAGAATATCTGGCTTTATTGACAACCACCTATGGAAAACACCAGTGCAAGGGGCTCCTTTTTAATACTGCACAGCCTTCTGGGCAGTGCTCCCAGAAAACCTTCCAACCACCAGACTTTCTGTCAGCAAGCAATCTGGAATACCTACTTTCCCCCAATCTGTATGTGTGCTAGTGAGTCTTAAGGTTCTTTAGTGACCAGAGGGTCCGCTTGTGGTGGAAAGGAAAGCACATATCATGGCACTAGCTACTGGCTGGGGAAGTGTATGCCTCATCCATTCTAAGGAAACTGATGAAGTAAGATTTCTTTGAGTCCAGCGGTCCAGATGGTGGCCCCACACTGGTATTCCAGCCAGCAACCAGCCTCCTCCATACAATTCCATGCAGTCTCATACCCTTCAATGGACGCATGGAGTCCTCTACCAGCACTTCAGCAGGGGGCAGCCTTTGCGCCTGAGGCCCAGCAAGCCATCACTCCTTCTCACAACAGAGAACCCTACTGTGCTACATGCCTGACACCTTAATGATGACTTGGTGGGGTACTTCCAGACACCATTCCCTGATTTGTTGTCCAGGTGACCCTTTTGGCAACTAGACGGTCAGTGCACTGTGTTCCTATGAACTGAATTAAGATACCTTGCTGTGGAATATACGGCCTTACCAGAAACTGCCTATGGGCACTTTAGTCCCAGTACTACACGTGAAGGCCATTCCACCTTTAAATGATTTCTTGAGGTTCTTTCTGCCCACAGTCCATATTGGAAGCACAAGCTGTTGGTCCAGTTTGATCACCAGCCTACTGCTGAAACTGAACCATATTAGACTGAAGTATAGATCTCTGACCAAGATACAGTGGGCCCTTTGAGCAAAGAAATTGTGAGCCTGATCAGCAATCATATTTCTCTAGTACCCTTTCAGCCAAGAAATTTGACCCTTGTAGGCCACCTTCCTTCATCTCTAGCTCCAGTGCCCAGCAGAATCACTCCCCACCAACAGTACCCTGGCTCTAAGGTTCCGGGGCTATTTCCGTAATGCTCACAATCACGTACACAGGAAGCAAAAGTTCAAAAGTCACCAACCTCCTCCATCATGCAGAAGCTAGAACCCTTCAGGAGAGGAATTAAGCTCGGCTGTCATGAACCAATTACTACTCCTCCAGTCCTCAGCTAGCTAGTTTGCTATGGCACTTTGAACCCTATCATTCACAGGCTTGTTCGCTAGTGTCCCTGGAGAGGCTCTGATCACCCAGCACCGAAGGTTCCTATACACGTTATGGTCCCAAGTCTCACTGTTATTTAACGGCACTCAGTACCCTTGTGACCATCACCCTCCTGATAACGCCAGGACTCGGAGCCCTCAGTTCATCTGATGCGTTTTGATCAGGAGGAACATACAGGGTGTCCCTCTGCAATGACACTGCCCTGGCCACTAGCACTCAGAAAGAACTTAACACATTTTGCTCTGGTCCTGGTGACCTATGGGTCCTTTCTGAGACCACAATGTTTTGCGTAGGGTTCCAGGAGAGCCTTTATGCACAGTAGCCCACACTTTTGCTTTGGAACAGAGATCTTTATTGGCAACCAGCCGTTCAGCCTCCTGCAATGAGAGGCCCCTTCTGCATCACTGCACCTCCATCTAACTTACGTACCTGAAAAGCTTCCCTTCCTGCTGGCCGACTTCATGGCAGTTAGGGTTCCGGATACCTCCTGGCTCCCAGTGTGAATTTGTTCTGGGGAACCAAGGGTGTTTGGACAACAAGCCAGGCCATCTGCAGTATAAACACATTAATTCACCCTCAGGGCACTAATACCCACCAGGTGGAACTGTGAGCCTTTCAGACCTTAATTAACTAGCAGCCTTAAGAATTAATGAGCGCCCTCAGCCAGAGTCTGCCCTCTCGCCAATGCCCTGGGAATTTTTCCTGCTGCTAAATTTCCCTCTCTCCAAGATTCCAGCAATCCCTCAGGTCCACAACCATAGTCAAGCTTGGAAATATGGGTTCCTGTTATTAAATCATCAACATGATGATCCCTTTAGGTCTGCATCCATCTAGATTTTCTCAGACCCTTGGACTTTTCTGAATTCTTTCTGCTAGCACACTGAAGTCGCTGGGGCCATTTCCGGACACCATCCCCCATGGAACTCCTCCCCTTGGGGACCTGATTTACCCAGATTCCCAGTGAACTGCTGTAACATGGGGTTCCCCCCCAATCCGGTGATATGGAATATATAGCCAAATTGAAAACCACACTACCCTGAGGTCTCACCCAATTAGGCACCATACTCCACATCCTATCAGGGAAGTTTACAACAGATCTTACTGCTCAAAGTTCATGGGCATCCCAGGGACCAGGGGGATTTCTGGTGATTACTTTATTGGTGGCTTTTAAAACTAGAGGTCTGTTGGTCACAGTTAGCAAATGGGCATATGTATTCAGAGCCCTCACAGCTAAGGAATGCCAGCACTTTTAGACACTGTGCTTACCAATAGCATGGATCAACCAATGAACTCTCAACACAACAACATGTTTCCTACCTTAGGTTCTGGTGTTCCTTATGGTCCAGAATTGTCTGGATTCCCTGTAGACCTAAAGTTATTAGATCACCAGACTGACATTTTGATGCAGAGATTAGGGCTTTTACAGCCACTAACCAGGCCCGGCCTTGGGGATGGTCCTCAGCTATCCCACTAGAAACAGAACCTAGAACCCTTTCAAACATGAAATTCCACACCAGTTGTGTCCCTGGGCACCTTCTTAGCACGATCTGGTCCCTGCATCCGAGTTCCACATGTCCTCGTGGACCTAGCCTATCCATCAGCTGAATAATTAGATATACTTCACATCGTCACCTTCTTAGCTGCTGTGAAACTCACAGCCTGAACTCTAGGTTCCTAAGTCTCTTTTGCCCACCTTTGATCCAGGGCCCTCTCACCCAGGGAGCACTTCTGGACATGTTCTCCCCGGTGTTTATGCCTTGTGGGTTCTTTCTGAAATCAAAGTACTTGAGCACTGAGCTCTAGGAGAACACACACACACTACCCTGCCCAGGATATGTGGCACACACTGCCCTAAAGGTAAACATCCACTCAGAGATCTGATGCAAGGGACCTCTTTCCCCACTGCATCTTGATCTGGAAGTACCTAGGGAATTTCTGGTCATCAGAGCTTTTGTTAGCTAGGGTTCCAGGTTTCCTGCTGGCCCCCACTTTGTGCATGTTCATGAGAACCTAGGGTCCTTGGCCACCTGTCTGACCACCTTCGGTTGAGAGACTTTGGGGTCACAGCACTATCATTCCCAAGGAACTGAGACTTTGATAGCCAGGGAATCTTAGTTCTCTTGGCCATTAGCTGTCCCTCGAGTTGGTACCCCAGAGAACATCCAGCCAACAACCAGATTGCTTAGGAAGGTTCTGATGATACTTAAGGTTCCTACACTATTCTCATGATTTGGAAACACAGGCTCCTCCAGTGGGACTTAGAGGAGAACAAGGCTTTGCACTTTGGGTATATCACCCTCTCATGCCTGGGACATTTCCATGCCCCTCACAGGTACCACAGGCATAACTCCTAGAAGACATCTGATGTGAGAGGGGAGGGCCCTTAAGTGAGACACTACCTGCATCCAGGGCTCCAACTAGCCTTAGTCAGAGACATACTTGTAATATACAGCCCTACTGGGAATCATATTTGTAAAATGCTCCTACTCCACACCCATTTTAGCACCCATAGTCTGTCACATGACTGTCAGAAGGGCCTTCCAAACCATGGAGTTTGGGGGTAGATGCCATCCTCAATGCACCAGTATGCTTCAGGCCTGAGGCTTTGAAGCCATCAGTTTGGTTGACTAGTGCTGAAATGGGAGCACTTTCAGTCACAGTACATGACACACACTGAGGTAAAGTGGGTAATTTCAGTTAAGTGTTGGAACCATTTCAGCCACCTTTCCCCTTCCCCTCTACCCAACCTCACATATGAGACCTAATGAAACTTCAGACCACAAACATGTCTCCTTGCAAGTGTTCTTGGGGTCTTTCTTGCAAGGGATCTTCTAGCGTGGTTAGGAACTGAAGGCCCTTTGGCCACCAGCCTTCCTGTGTGATGTAGAAATGAGAACTCTTCTAGCCACTGGTCAGACCTAGCTCTCAGAACATTTGGTGGTTCTAGCGCTCAGCTACGCCATTTGTACATGCCTAACCCACTTCCCTGGTGGCTCAGACGGTAAAGCGTCTGCCTACAATGCGGGAGACCTGGGTTTGATCCCTGGGTCAGGAAGATCTCTTGGAGAAAGAAATGGCAACTGACTCCAGTATTCTTGCCTGGGAAATCCCATGGACAGAGTAGCCTGGTAGGCTATAGTCCATGGGGTCGCAAAGGGTCAGACACGACTGAGCGACCTCACTTTCACTTTCAACCCACAATCACCCTCAACATAGGCCAAGGAACCCAGAACCCATCAGGTGGATTTTCTATCCCGACATCCAGGAACAAGGAGGTTTTTGGACACATACACTTACTGCACTTGTGGTGACCCTGCCCTAGTGCTATGTTCTGTGGATACTCTCATACAGACCAGGCTGTCTGTGTACTGGTTCTACAAGGACCACAGGCTGCCTGGTGCTGTGGAACACAGAACCCGGTTAGTGACTGTTTATCTAGAGCCCTGCTGCAAGACAGACCCTTTCACATCCTGCCTTCATTTGCACAAAAACCCCATGATCCTTCCAGCCACCAGACTTGCAGCCACCAACAGTTCCAGGATTCCCTTTAACTCCCAACCTGTGTGCAGCCTGGAGAACTGAGAAGTATGTTGCTCTTTAGGACAACCAGCTTGCTTGCCAGCAATGGAAGGCAAACACTTTCCCTCATATCACTACCATCCACAGGGAAACTGTGGGCCTGGTGTTTGAACCAGAGCAGCTCTGTTCACATTACATGTCTGACTGAGATATCATGGGTGCTTCCAGCCTAGAAATCATGAGCCCTCTAGACCACCATTTGTTCCCACTTGGGGACCCCAAAGAATCTTCCTGCTGTGAACAAGCACATTCACTAAGGTTCCTGGCATCATTCAGGCTTCTAGTCACACATGTATGGTGGAAGCCAGGCTCCTCCTATTAGGCTGGTCAGCAAGAGAAGACATTTTTGTCTGAGTCCATCTTGATTTCTCATGCCCTGAGACTCTTCTAGATGTGTTCTTATCCCTGCAGCAGTGTGATGGGAGGCAGTTCAGGACACTATCTGCCAGGGCTCGCTGCCAAGGGAGCCCATTTGCAACTGTACTTCCAAAAACCAAGGGTCTTGTTGGCCAATACTAAATCTGTGCTGTGGAATACGTGGTGTTACTATGAACCATACTTTCCAGTATGCCTGTGTCTGTGGTCCCATTGAGGCACCTTACACCACCAATGTTAGTATCATGCAAGCCCTTCTGGCCCTAAATCTAATCAAAGTCTGTTGGTGTGCTGGGAATCTATTTGATATCCAGCTGCTAGTTTTTCAAAAGGCTGTTTAAACCAGAGCATTTGCACTCACAGTATAGGCCTCGCACTGCAATACACTGGGCTCTTGCAGTTAAGAAACCCAAACCCTTTCAGCCAATACACTTTGCCCTGTAGGTCAGCTGATGGATTTTTCTGTTTTCCAGGTTCCTTCTGACTTGGATTAATCCTGCTTGCCTGGTAACCAATAGTTCTTTGCCTAAGCCTGATAATTGATACAGATACTAGAAACCTTCTGGTTATGGGACAGGCATGGGAAACTATGGTGCTTATACTACTCAGTTATCTCATTTGAAGTGCTACCTAGATCCTTTCTGTCAAGAGTCTTTGAAAAAGTTAGTATACACAGCACATTGGGATCATCATCCACCCTAGACTCCAGGATACCAGGTGTCCTAAGATCTACTACTTGGCCTGGAAATTGGGCAACAGTGTAACCTTCTGACCATCACTCTTGTGTAGGATATGGAACCTACAACCCTTGGACATCCTGTCCATCTTGATCCTTGGGTCTCTAAGGGCCCTTTCCATAACGTGCTGTCCAAGGTGCTGAACCCCAAAACACTTCCGGACTCAGCCTGGATGCTAGGTCTTGAGAGGCACAAGGCTGGGGAGGGATTTCTGAACACCAAGAGCCCGGCCACTTCTGCACTGGGGGCCCCTTTGGCACACAGACTTACCACCAATGGTTGTGCCAGGGTCTTTAACCAAAACCCCTGCTGTACAATATGAATATGGCCACCATGGTAACTAAACTGACAGCTCCCTGGACACCTTTTGTCAGCATTCTACGGTCGTATTGGATTCATGAAGGCCCTTTAACCCAGTAGCTTTTCAGTAAGATCTTTCCACTCACAGCTGATGCTGTGGACTTGGAGATACTGACTGAAAGTCACCTCCACTGCTCAAAACGCCCTTTAGTTCAGTAATGTGAGCCATTTCAGCCACCATCTCTACCTACTCCTTCCCATCCAAGAACCTACCAATAACTGATTTAACCCCTCACTACAATTCCAGCACTCCTTCTGGCCCAAAGTCATAAAGAAAGTATATACCCTTGAGATCATCTCCCTTCTAGAACCAAGGCCTTTTGTGCATCTAGGACTCTTGGAGTTCTTCCAGACACATGCGGTCCAGGGCACTAGCACTCTGAACCACTTCCGGACACCTTCTGCTCTGGCACTGGTGTCCTGCTTGTCCTTTAAAAGACCCTGTTGCCCCCGTACTGGGATCCAGGAGAGCCCTTATGGAAAACAGCCTGCTATATTGCTGAGGAATATGTGGCTTTATTGACAACCACCTGTTGAGAACATGATTGCAAGGGGCTCATTTTAAACTGAACTGGCTTCTGGGCAGTGCTCCTAGAAGTCTTACCACTAGACTTCCTATCAGCAAGCGAACTGGAATTCCCACTGGCCCCAGAACTGTATGTGTGCTAAAGAGTATTAAGGTTCTTTGGTTGACAAGAAGGTCCGCTTGTGATAGAGAAGAAAGCACATGGTCATGGCACTAGCCACTGGCTGAAGAGGGGTTGGCCTCAACCACTCTAAGCAAACTGATATAAGATCCCTCTGGGCCACCAGCAAGCAGTCCAGATGGTGCCCCACACTTACATTCCAGCCAGCAACCTGCCTCCTCTATAGGGTTCCATGGATTCTTCATACCCCTCAATGGAAGCATAGGCTCCTCCTACCAGCATTCAGCAGGGGCAGCCTTTATGCCTTGGACCCCACAAGCCATTGCTCCTTCTCACAACACAGTACTGTACTTTTGTACATGCTTCACATAGAAATGATGCCTTGGTGGGGTACTTCCAGACACCATTCCCCCTGACTTTATTGTCAGGGTGCTCCTTTTGTCAATTAGACTGTCAGTGCACTGGGTTCCTACAAACTGAATTAAGAATTCTTGCTGTGGAATATAGGACCTTACTGGAAATCATTCTAACAGCATGTTGGTACCTAGGGGCCCTTCAGCCCCAGTACTCCTATCCTGTTAGGCTCATGAGGGCCATTCCAGCTTCAAACATTTTCGTGATGTACTGCCTGCCCACGGCCTATACAGGAAGCATAGCTTGTCAGTCCATTCTGACCACCTGCCTACCTCTGAAACTGGAACATAGATTCAGGTATAGATCTCTGACTGAGATACAACATGTCCTATGAGCAAAGGAATTTTGAGGCCTATCAGCCACCATACTTCTCTAGGCCTCTTTAGACTGAGAATTGTGAGCCTTGTAGGCTACCTTCCTTCACCTCGCGCTCCAGTGTCCAGCAAAATCACCAACCACCAACAGTACACTGGCTCTAAGGTTCCGGGACTTTTTCCAGGTTCCTGTCAATCATGTGCCCAGGAACCAAACATTCTTAAGCCACCAACATGCCCTGTCAAACAGAAGCTAGACCCTTCATGTCAGGAGTTAGGTTTGTCTGTGGTGAGCCAATTATCCCTCCAGTCCTCAGCTAGCTTGAGTGCCATAAAACTTTCAACCATTTCGGTCACGGGCTTGCTTGCTAGTGTCCCTGGAGAGGTTCTGATCACCAGCCCACCCAGCACCTAAGGTTCTTACGTTTCTTATGACCCTGAGAATCACTTTTTAGTGGCACTGTGTATCCTTGTGACCATCATCCTCCCAATAGGGCCAGGACTCAGAGGCCTTAGTGCATCTCATGCATTTTGATCAGGAGGAACCTACAGGGTGCTCCTCTGCAATGACGCTGCCCTGGGCATGGGCATTCAGAAAGGACTTCTGGACACATTCTGCCCTGGTCCTGCTGACCTGTGGGTCCTTTCTGAGACCAC
Organism: Antilocapra americana; assembly: GCA_007570785.1. NCBI lineage: Eukaryota > Metazoa > Chordata > Mammalia > Artiodactyla > Antilocapridae > Antilocapra > Antilocapra americana. The sequence continues at coordinate 1,333,687 of ML660679.1, read as the reverse complement.
AGTGTTTTGCGTAGGGTTCCAGGAGAGGCTTTATGTACACTAGCCCTTCCTTTGCTTTGGAATGGAGTTTTATCTGGAGTTTTAGCTGGCTTTATCTACAACCAGCCATCCAGCCTCTTGCAGCAAGAGGGCCCTTCTGCATCACTGCACCTCCTTCTAACTGGTGTACCTGAAAATCTTCCTGCTTGTGGATTTCTTGGAAGCTAGGGTTCTCGGATACTCCCCGGCCCCTACTGTCAATTTGTTCTGGGGGACCAAGGGTGCTTAGACAGCAAGCCTGGCCATCTGCAGTGCAAGCAGAGGATACCCACTCTAGGCACTAATACTCACCAGGTGAAACTCTGAGCCTTTCAGACCTTCAGTTAGCTCAGTCTTGAGATTTAATGAGTACTCTCGGCCACTGACTTCTGTCTCGCATATGCCCCATGAATTTTTCTGACCACTAAATTTCCCTATCGTGAAGATTCCAGCTGGTGGCGCTAGTGGTAAAGAATGCACCTGCCAATGCAGGAGACATAAGAGATGTGACTTCCACCCCTGGGGTGGGAAAATCCCTTGGAGAAGGAAATGGCAACCCTCTCCAGTATCCATGGCTGGGAAATTCCAGGGACTAAGGATTCTGGCAGGCTATAGTCCATGAGGTCCCAAAGAGTTGGACAGGACTGAATTGACTTAGCATGCATGCAAGATTCCAGCAATCCTTCAGGTCCACAGACCATACTCAGGCAAGGAAATATGGGCTACTCTTAATAAACCATCAACCTGATGACCCCTTTAGGTCTGTGTTCATCTAGATTTTCTCAGGCCCTGGGACTCTTCTGGATTCTTGCCTGCTAGCACACTGAAGTCCCAGAGTGCCTTTCCAGACACCATCTGCCATGGGAGTGCTGCCCTTGCAGACCTGATTTATCCAGATTCCCAGTGAACTAGCATGGGGTGGGCTGTACACAAATCCTGTGCTATGGCATATATAGCCTAACTGAATATGACCCTTCCCGTACTCTGGTGGTCTCAGGCAAAATTAGGCACCATACTCCACAATGCATAAGGGAAGTGTCCAGAAAATCTTACTGCTCAAAGTTCGCAGACATTCTCTGGATGAACAGGATTTCTGGTGATTACTGGTGGCTTTTAAAACTACAGTTATTTTGGTTACAGTACCAGACTTGGGCATATGTACCATGAGCCTCCACAAGTAGGGAATCTCAGCCCTTTCAGGCACTGGATTTACCAACAGCATGGATGAACCAATGATCTTTCAAGTCAACAATGTGTTTCCTCCCTTAGGGTCTGTTCCTTAAGGTCCAGAAGGGTTCGGCTTCCCTATAGACCTAAAATGATTAGGTCACTAGCCTGACATTGTGATTCAGAAATAAGGGCCATTGCAGCCATTAGGCAGGCCTGGCCTTGGGAATGATCCTCAGCTATCCCACTCGAAACAGAATCTAGAACCTTTTCAGACATAGAATTCCACACCCATCATGTCCCTGGGCTTCTTCCTAGCACCATTTGGTCCCTGTTTCTAAGTTCCACGTGTCCTCATGGCCCTAGCCCATCCATCAGCTGGAGGATTAGATACTCTTCACATCATCACCTTCTTAATGGCTGTGAAACTCACAGCCTGAACTCTAGGTCCCTAAGGCTTTTCTGCCCACCTCGGGTCTAGGGAGCACTTCCAGTCATGTACTGTGCTGGGGAACATGCCCTGGGGATTCTTTATGAAGCCAAACTACTTCTGACGTCAGCTCCAGGAGAACACATACAGGTACAATCCTGGGCTGGAGTTTTGACACACACTGTCCTAAGGCTAATCATTCACTGAGAGATCTTGTGCAAGGGACCTCTTTTTCCCCTCTGCATCGTGATCTGGAAGTGCCTGGGGAAATTTCTGGTCATTGGATTCTTTGATAGCTAGGGTTCCAGTTCCTGCTGACCCCCACTTTTTTCATGTTCATGGGTACCTAGGCTTCTTGGTGACCTGTCTGCCCACCTTAGACGGAGAAACTGTGGGATCATAGTACTATTATCTCAGAGGAACCTAGAGCTTACTAACCAGTGAATCTTAGTTCTCTTGGCCACTAGCTGGCCCTCGTGTTGGTGCTCCAGAGAACCTTCTTGACAACAACCTGACTGATTTGCAAGGTTCTGATGATAATTAAGGCTCCTACACTATTCTCACATGATGGAAACCCAAGATACTCCAACTGGGTTCAGAGAAGAACAAGACTTTTCACTTTGGGGTATATCACTCTCTCATGCCTGGGACATTTCTATGCCCCTAGCTGGTAACACAGGCATTACTCCTGGAAGACATCTGCTGTGCAGAGGGCCCTTTAAGTGGAGGCACTACCTGCATCCAGTGCTCCCACTGGCGCTGGACAGAGCCTGAGCTATGGAATATACAGCCCTAGTGGGAACCATTCTTGTAAAATGCTGCTACTCCACACCCATTTGAGCACTCACACTCTGCCACATGAGTTTCAGGAGGGGCTTCTACACCATGAAGTTTTGGGGTAGTTCTCATCTACGATGCACCAGTGTGCTTGGGCATGGGGCTTTCCAGCCATCAGTTTGGCTGTCTACAGCTGAGATGGGAGCACCCTGAGTCGCAGTACATGACATGCACTGAGGTCAAGTGCATACTTTTGATTTTTGCATTTTAACAATTTCAACCACCTTTCCCCTTCCCAAGCCCACATGGGAGCCCTAATGAAACTTCAAACCACAGATGTGGCTCCTTGCTAGGGTTCTTGGGTTCTTTCTTATATGGGGTCTTCTATCATGCCTAGGAACTGAAGGTACTTTGGCCACCAGGCTTACTGCATGATGTAGAAATGAGAACTTTTCCAGCCACTGGTCAGGCCTAGCTCTAGGGACATTTAGTGGTTGCAGTGCTCACCTACACTATTTGCATATGCCCTTCCCACATTCACCCTTAACATATCCTATGACATCCAGAGCTCATCTGGCATGGTTTTCCATCTGGACATTTGCACTTGGAGCACTTCTGGTGACCCTGACCTGGCGCTGTGTCCCGGGGATACTCTCAGAGACCAGGCTGTCTGTGCACTGGATTCTACAAGGATCACAGGCTGCCTGGTGCTGTAGAACACAGAGTCCTGTAAGTAACCACTTATCTAGAGCCCTGCTGCAAGACGGTCCCTTTCACATGGTGCCTTCATCTGTGCAGTTCCCCAGGGAGCCTTCTGGACACCAGACTTGCTGCCATCTAGGGTTCCAGGATTCCTGCCAGCACCCACCTTTGTGAAGCCTGGAGAACTGAGAAATGCGTTGCCCTCTTGAGTGACAAGCCTGCTCATGGGTGGCAAAGGAGAACTTCCCCTCAAAACACTACTGTCTCCCAGGGCAACTATCAGCCTGATGTTTGAACCAGAGCACCTGTTTTCAGTATAGGCCTCTTTAGAGATATCATGGGCGATTCTAGCCCAGGAATCACGAACCCTGTAGGCCACCATTTGTCCTCCCTTGGGACCCTCAAGAACCTTCATGCCAACAATAAATCCATTTTATAAGGTTCTGAAGATGTTTTAGGCTCCCAATCACACTTCTATAGGGATCCCTGACAGCTCAGTTGGTAAAGTATCCGCCTGCAATGCAAGAGACCCTGATTCAATTCCTGGGTTGGGAAGATCTGCTGGAGAAGCGAAAGGCTACCCACTCCAGTATTCTGGCATGGAAAATTCCATGAACTGTATAGTCCATGGGGTAGCACAGTCAGACACAACTGAGCAACTTTCACTCACTCAGTCACTCAATTACACTACTGTGGTGGAACCCAGGCTCCTCCTAGTAGTCTGCCAGCAGGAAGAGACATTTTTGGTCTGAGTCCATCTTGATTTCTCACACTCTGGGACTTTTCTGAATGTGAGGTTGTCCCTGCACTAGTGCCACTGGAGGCAGTTCAGGACACCATCTGCCTGGGCATGCTGCCCAGGGGCCCGTTTCCAACTATACTTCTGAAAACCTATGGTCTCATTGTCCAAGACGAAATCTATGCTGTGGAATATGTGGTCCTACTGTGCACCATAATTTTCAGTATGCCTGAGCCTGTGGTCCCATTTAGGCACCTAACATCACACATGTTAATAACATGAAGATCTTTTTCACTCTAAGTTTCTAATCAAAGTCTGTTGGTGTGCTGGACACCTGGGTGATTTCCAGACACCAGCTTTTCAAAACACTTTTGAAACCAGAGCATTTTCACTCATAATTACAGGTTCACAGTGGAATAAACTGGACACTTTGAGTTAAGAAAGCTGAGCAGTTTCAGCCACCACACTTACCCCCAACGTGGGGGCACTGATGGATTTTTTGATCACCAAAGTATTCCTTTGCTATGCTTGCCAGGTTTCATCTGACCTGGATTTATCCTGCTTGCCTGGGAACCAAAAGTTCTTTGCCCATGCCTGATAATGTGATACAGAAACAAGAAACCTTCTGGATACCAGAGAGGCATGGCAAACTATGGCCCTTATACACTTCAGCTATCACATTTGAAATGCTACCTAGAATCCTTTCTTTCAAGAGCCTATAAAGAAATTAGTATACATAGCACATTATGATCACCATCCACTCTAGACCCCAGAATTCTAGGTGTCCTAAGATCTACAACATGGTGTGAAAGCTGGACAGCAGTGTACCTTTGGACCAGCTCTCTTCTTGTAGGATGTAAAACCTATAACCAATAGGACAATGTGTCCAACTTGATCTCTAGGTCCCTACGGGCTGTTCCAGAATGTGTTGTCCAGGGTGCTGAATCCTAGAGTCTAATCCAGACTCTGTTATACTGGAAGCAGGTCATGAGGGGCACAGGGCTGGGGAGGGACTTCTGGACACCATGTGCCCAGCCACTTCTAAACCAGGGCTCCTCTGGCAATGAGACTTACCACCCATGGCTGTGCCAGGGGCCTTACCCCAAACCTTTGCTGTGCAATATGGCCCTCATGGGAAGTTCCACCTGCCTAGACCCCTTGGGCAGCATTCTACAGTCTTATTGCAGTCATGAAGGCCCTTTCACGCTGAAGCATTTCAGGGATACCTTTTTGCCCAAGTGGATGCTGCGGCCCCGGAGATTTTGACTGTACGTTTGACCTGCTACTCAGAATTACTTTTGATTTAGTCACTTGAGCCATTTTGGCCACCATCTCTACCTGCTCTACATGCTTTCCAGTACCTGCTAATAACCAATCACCCCTCACTACAATTCCAGAGATCCTTCCGGCCCAAAGTCTTCAAGAAAGTATATACTTTTGAGACCATCTCCCTTACTGCAAGCTATAGAATGCACTGACTTTGTGCATCTAGAATTATGAGGGTTCTTTCAACACATGCTGTCCAGGGCACGGGCACTTGAACCTCTTCCGGACACCTTCTTCCCAGGTGCAGTGCCCAGCTCATCCTTTAAAAGACCATGTTGCCCCCGTACTGGGTTCCAAGAGAATCCTTATGGGAAATAGTCTGTTCTATTGCTGAAGAATATCTGGGTTTATTGATAATCACTTATCAAGAACACTGGTGCAAGGGGCTCCTATTTAAAATCACACTGCCTTTCGTGCAGTGCACCCAGAAAACCTTCTGACCACCAGACTTCCTGTCAGCAAATAATCCAGAATACCTCCTGGCCCCCAATCTGTATCTGTGCCAGTAAGTATTAAGTTTCTTTAGTAACCAGAGGGTCCACTTGTGGTGGAAAGGAAAGTACATGGTTATGGCACTAGCCACTGGCTGGGGAGGGGTATGCCTCAACCAAACTTATGAAGTAAGATCCCTCTGGGCCACCATCCTGCATTCCAGATGGCACCCCACACTCATATTCTGGCCAGCAACCTGCCTCCTCCATATGGTTCCATGGATTATTCCTGTCCTTAAATAGACACATTGGGTCCTCAAACTAGCCCTTGATCAGAAGGTGGCCTTTTTTCCATTGGGCCCAGCAAGCCATCGCTCCTTCTCACAACAAAGTACCCTACTACAGTACATGCCTAACACCTCAATGATGCCTTTGTGGGGGTACTTCTGGGTACTATTCCCCCTGACTTTGTTGTCTGGGTGAGCCTTTTGGCAATTAGACCGTCAGTGCACTGTGTTCCTATGATCTGAATTAAGATATCTTGCTGTGGAAAATACAGTCTTACCCGAAACTGGCTGTGGGCCCTTTGGCCCCAGTACTCCTCGTGAGGGCCATTCCACCTTCAAATGCTTTTGTGAGTTGCTTTCGGCCCACAGCCCATACTGGAAGCACAAGCTATTGGTCCAGTTTGACCATCAGCCTACTGCTGACACTGGAAAATATTAGATTGAGGTATAGAGCTCTGAAAAACATAGAGTGGGCACTTAAGCAAAGGAAATTTTAACCCCATCGGCCACCTTACTTCTCCAGTACACTTTGAGCTAAAAAATTTGATACTTGTAGGCCACGATCCTTCACCTCAAGCTCCAATGCCCAGCAGAATCACTGACCACCAACAGTAGCCTGGCTCTAAGGTTCTGGGACTATTTCCGGTCTACTGGTCATCTGTTCCCCAGAACTAAACATTCTTAAGCCACCAACCTTCCCTCATGATAAAGAACCTAGAACCCTTAAGGTCAGGAGTTAGGCTTGTCTGTGGTGAGCCAACTGCTCTTCCAGTCCTCTGCTAGCTCATGTGGCATAGCACTTTGAATCCTTTCAGTCGTGGGCTTGCTCGCTAGTGTCCCTGGAAAGGTTCCGATCACCAGTACCTAAGGTTCCTACTCTCATGGCCCTGCATCTCACTGTTACTTAGGGGCACTCTGTGACCATCACCCTCCCGAAAGGGCCAGGACACGGAGCTCTTAGTGCATCTCATCCATTTTGATCAGGAGGAACCTACAGGGTGTTTCTCTGCAGTGATGCTGCCCTGGCCACTGGCACTCAGAAAGGACTTCTGGACACATTCTGCTCTGGTCCTGGTGACCTGTGGGTCCTTTCTGAGACCAGAATATTTTGTGTAGGCTTACAGAAGAGCCTTTATGCATGGTAGCCCTCACCTTTGCTTTAGTTATTTTTTGGCAACCAGTTGTTCAGCCTCCTGCAGTGAGAGGGCCCTTAGCATCACTGCACCTCCATCTAACTGGTGTACCCATAATGCTACTGCCTGCAGACATCTTAGCTGCTAGGGTCCCCGGCTCCTTCCCAGCCCCTTCTGTGAATTTATTTGGTGAACCGTGGGTGCTTGGGTAACCAGGCTGCCTGACAGGTGAAAACAGAGGACTTCCCCCTCTAGGTACTAATATCCACCAGGTGGAACTGTGAGCCTTTCAGACCTTCAATTAACTACCTGTTTTGAGATTAAATGAGGGCTCTCAGCCACAGTCTGCCCTCTTGTGGATGCCCCGGGTATTTTTCCTGTTGCTAAATGGCCTCTCCAAGATTCCAGCAATTCTCTAGGTCAGCAAACCAAACTCTGATGGGGAAATATGGGCTCCTCTTATTGAGCCATCAACCTGATGATGCCTTTAGGTCTGCATCCATCTAGATTTTATCATGCCCTGGGACTTTTCTGGATTCTTTCTAGCACACTGGTATCCCTGGGGGCATTTCCAGACAGCATCTGCCATTGGAACTACAGCCCTGGGGGTCCTGATTTAGCCAGAATTGCCAGTGAACTGGAGTCGCATGGCATGGGCACCCCCCCCCCCAAAATCCTGTGATATGGAATATACAGCCTAATTGAAAACCACACTTACTGTATCCTACTTGTCTCAGTCAAAATTAGGCACCATCATGTCAGGGAAGTGTCCAGGCGCTCCTACTGCTCGAAGTTCATGGACATGCCTGGAACCAAGGGGATTTCTGATGATTACTGGCAGCTGTTAAAACTAAAGCTCTTTTGGCCACAGTACCAGACTGGGGCTTATGTGCCCTGAGCCCTCACAGCTAAGGAATCTCAACCCTTTCAGGCACTGAACATGCCAACAGCATGGATGAACGAATGAACTTTCAAGTCAACAACGTGTTCCTTCCCTTAGGTCTGGTGTTCCTTAGGGTCCAGAATAGTTTGGCTTCCCTGTAGACTTAAAAAATGGTTAGATCACTAGACTGACATTGTGATTCAGAGATCAGGGCCTTGCAGCCACTAGCTAGGCCTGACCTTTGGGATGGTCCTCAGCTATCCCACTTGAAACAAAACCTAGACCCTTTCAGACATGGAATTCCACACCCATTGTGTCCCTGGGCACCTTCCTAGCACCATCTGGTCCCTGCATCTAGAGTTACACCTTGTCCTTATGGCACTAGCCCATTCATCAGCTGGAGGATCAGATACACTTCAATCATCACCTTCTTAGTAGCCATGAAACTCACAGCCTGAACTCTAGGTTCCTAAGGCTCTTCTGCCCACATTTAGTTCAGGGCCCTCTCACCGATGGAGCACTGCCAGACATGTACTGTGCTCTGGCACGTGCCCTGTGAACTCTTTCTGCCACCAAACCAATTGAGCACTGAGCTCCAGGAGAACACACACAAGCACTCTCCTGCTGAAGTGTAGCATGCACTACCCTAAGCTAACCACCCACCCAGAGATCTGGTGCAAGGGCCCTCTTTTCCCCACTGCATCTTGATCTGGAAATGCCTGGGGGAACTTCTGGCCATTGGACTTTTTGCTAGCTAGGGTTGCAGGTTTCCTGCTAGCCCCTAATTTCTCATATTCGTGAGAATTCAGGCTTCTTGGGGACCAGTATGCTTCCCTTAGGTGCAGAACCTTTGGGTTCACAGCACTATCAGCCCAGAGGAACCAATAGCCTGCTAGCTTGGGAATCTGGAGTTCTCTCAGCCACTAGCTGTTCATTGTGCTGGTGCCCAGGAGAACCTTCCTGCCAATGACTTGATTACTTAGTAAGTTTCTGATTATAATTAAGGCTCCTACACTATTCTCACATGATAGAAACCCAGGTCTCTCCAACTGAGCTAAGAGAAGAACAAGGCTTTTCACTCTTGGGTATGTCACCTTCTCATGCATGGGCCATTTCCATGCCCCTCGCTGATACCATGGGCATTACCCCTGGAAGACACTGCTGCACAGAGGGTCCTTAAGTGGAGACAGTACCTGCATCCAGGGCTCCCACTGGCCCTAGTCAGAGCCTTACTTGTTATATACAGCCCTAGTGGGAACCATTCTTGTAAAATGCTGCTACTCCACACCCATTTGAGCACTCACACTCTGCCACATGAGTGTCAGGAGGGGCTTCTACACCATGGAGTTTTGGGGTAGTTCTCATCTACGATGCACCAGTGTGCTTGGGGCCTGGGCCTTCCAGCCTTCAGTTTAGCTGTCTGGTGTTGAAATGGGAGCACTTTCAGTCACAGTACATGACACACACTGAGGAAAAGTGGGTAATTTAAGTTCTGTTGTTGGAACCATTTCAGCCACCTTTCCCCTTCCCTTCTACCCAAGCCCACATGGGAGCCCTAACGAAAATTCCAACCAGAGATGTGGCTCCCTGCTAGGGTTCTCGGGTTCTCTCTTAGATGGGGACTTCTAGCATGCCTAGGAACTGAATGTGCTTTGGCCAGCAGGCTTCCTGCATAATGCAGAAAGAACTCATCCAGCCATTGGCTCAGCCAGGTGTAGCCTGGCTCAGCTATACCATTTGCACATCACCTTTCCATAATCACCTTCTACTGGCTGTGGAACTCATAGCCCATTGGGAGTGGTTTCCCATTCAGAAACAAGGAGGTTTTCTGGACACTTGCACTTGGAGCACTTTTGGTTACCCTGCCCTGGAGCTGTGTCCTGTTGATACTCTCAGAGACTATGCCATCTGTGTACTGTGTTCTACAAGGACCACAGGCTGCCTGGTGCTGTGGAACACAGAGCCCTGTAAGTAACCACTCATCTAGAGCCCTGGTGCAAGACAAAGCCTTTCACGTCCTGCCTTCATTGGCACAGTACACTCAGGATTGTTCCAGCTGCAAGACTTGCAGCCATCAAGGGTTCTAGGATTCTCACCAACTCTCACCCTGTGTGCAGCCTGGAGAACTGAGAAGTATGTTACTCTCCAGGACAACCAGCCTGCTTGCCAATGGGGGAAGAAGAGCACTTTCCTTCATAGCACTACCATCCACAGGGCAACTGTGGGCCTGGTGTCTGAACCAGAGCACCTCTGTTCACATTACATGTCTGACTAAGATATGGGTGCTCCCAGCTCAGGAATCATGAACACTCCAGGCCAACATTTGAACCCACTTGAAAACCCCGAAGAATCTTTCTGCCGTGAACAAGTCCATTCACAAAGGTTCCCAGGATCATTCAGGCTTCTAATCACACATGTGTGGTGGAACCCAGGCTCCTCCTATTAGTCTGTCAGCTGGAGGTGACATTTTCAGTCTATCTTGATTTCTCAGGCCCTGAGATTCTTCTAGATGTGTTCTTGCCTCTGTACTGCTACCATGGGAGGAGGTTCAGGACACTATCTGTCTGGGCACACTGCCCTGGAGGCCTGTTTGCAACTGTACATATGAAAACCAAGGGTCTTGTTGGCCAAGACTAAATCTGTGCTATGGAACACCTGACCCTACTGTGAACCATCCTTTCCAGTATGCCTGTGTCCGTGGTCCCATTGAGGCACCTTACACCACCCATGTTAATATCATGCAAGCCCTTCTGGCCCTAAATCTAATCAAAGTCTGCTGGTGTGCTGGGTATCTGAGTGATATCCAACTGCTATTTTTTCAAAAGGCTGCTTAAACCAGAGCCTTTTCACTAACAATATAGGCCTCACAGTGGAATACACTGGCTCTTGCAGTTAAGAAACCTGAACCCTTTTAGCCATCGTGGGTGTACTGATGGATTTCTTTGATCACCATCATACCCCTTTGCTATGTTTCCCAGGTTATTTCTGACCTGGATTTATTCTGCTTTCCTGGACACCAAAACTTCTTTGCCTAAGCCTGAAAATGTGATATAGATACTAGAAACATTCTGGATACTGGAGAGGCATGGGAAACTATCGTCCTTATAATGCTCAGCTGCTGCTGCTAAGTTGCTTCAGTCATGTCCGACTCTGTGCGACCCCATAGACAGCAACCCACAAGGCTCCCCTGTCCCTGGGATTCTCCAGGCAAGAACACTGGAGTGGGTTGCCATTTCCTTCTCCAATGCATGAAAGTGAAAAGTGAAAGTGAAGTCGCTCAGCTATGTCTGACTCTTCACGATCCCATGGGCTGCAGCCTACCAGGCTCCTCCGTCCATGGGATTTTCCAGGCCAGAGTACTGGAGTGGGGTGCCATCGCCTTCTCTGAATGCTCAGCTATCCCATATGAAATCCTACCTAGATTCTTTCTGTCAAGAGTCTTTGAAAAAGCTAGTATACACAGCACATTGGGATCATCATCCAGCCTAGACTCCAGAATTCCAGGTGTCCTAAGATCTACTACTTTGCCTCAAAGCTGGGCAACAGTGTAACCTTCTGACCATCACTTTTGTGTAGGATGTGGAACCTACAGCCCTTGGACGTCCTGTCCATCTTGATCCTTAGGTCTCCTCCAGAATGTGCTGTCCATGGTGCTGAAGACAGGAACACTTCTGGGTTCCGGGTCAAGAGGGACACATGGCTGGGAAGGGCCTCTGGACACCACGTGCCTGACCACGTCTGCACTGAGGGCCCCTTTGGCAAAGAGATTTACCACCGACGGTTGTTCGAGGGTCTTTCCCAAAACTCTTGCTGTGCAATATGGCCCTCATGGTAACTAAACTGCCAGCTCCCTCACAGCTAAAGAATCTCAGCTCTTTCAGAAACTGTACTTCCCCAAAACATGTATGAATCAAGGAACTTTCAAGATGACAACATGTTTCCAACCTTAGGGTCTGGTGTTCCTTACAGTCCAGAATTACCTGAAATGATTAGGTAACTATACTGATATTGTGATGCAGAGATCAGGGCCTTGGCAGCCACTGGCCAGGCCTGCCCTTGGGGAGAGTCGTCAGCTATCCCACTTGAAACAGAATCTAGAACCCTTTCAAGCATGAATTTCACTCCCATTGTGTCCCTGGGCACCTTCCTAGTACCATCTGGTCCCTGCATCTAGAGTTTCACGTGTCCTCATAGTGGTAGCCCGTCCATCAGCTGGAGGATCGCATCACATTCTTTGTGGCTGTCAAACTCACAGCCTGAACTCTAGGTCCCTAAGCCTCTTCTGCCCATCTTTGATCCAGGGCCCTCTTGGCCAGGGAGCACTTCCAATCATGTACTGTGCTGGGGAACGTGCCCTGTGGATTCTTTCTGAAGCCAAACTACTTCCTCACTGAGCTCTAGGAGAACACATATGAGCACTATCTGGGCCAGACTTTTGGCACACACTGCCCTAAGGCTAACCATCCACCCAGGGAACTGATGGAAGGGACATCTTCCACCAATGTATCTTGATGTCAAAGTGCCTGGGGAATGTCGTGCCATTGGACTTTTTGCTAAGTAGGATTCCAGGTTCCTGTTGTCCCAACTTTTTTCATGCTCATGGGTACCTAGGCTTCTTGGTGACCTGTCTGCCCACCTTAGATGGAAAGACTTTGAGATCACAACAGTATCATCCCAGAGGAACCTGAGAGCTTGTTAGCCAGTGAAGCTTAGTTCTCTCAGACACTAGCTGTCCCTCATGTTGGTGCCCCAGAGAACCTTCCTACCAACAACCTCACTGCTTTGAAAGGTTTTGATGAATTAAGGCTCCTACACTATTCTCACGTGATGGAAACCCAGGATCCTATAACTAGGCTCAGAGCAGAATAAGGCTTTTCATTTTTTGGGTATGTCAGCCTCATTCTTGGCACATTTCCACGCCCCTATCTGGTAACCAGGCATTACTCCTGGAAGACACTGCTTCACAGAGGGCCCTTTAGTGGAGACACTACCTACATCCAGGGCTCCCATTGCTCCTGGACAGAGCCTATGTTGTGGAATATACAGCCCTATTGGGAACCATTTTTTTAAAATGCTGCTACTCCAGACACGTTTTGCCACCCACATTCTTTCACATGAGGGTCAGGTGGGCCTTCCTCAGCAAAGAGTTTTGGAGTAGTTCCCATCTATGACACGCCAGTGTGCTTGGGGCCTGGAGCTTTCCAGCTGTCAGTTTGGCTGTCTACTGCCAATATGGGAGCACTTTCATTCACAGTACATGACAGGTACTGAGGTAAGTGGGTACTTTCGATTTTGTGTTGGAACCATTTCAGCTATCTTTCCCCTTCCCCTCTACCCAGCCACACATGGGAGCCCTAATGAAACTTCCAACCACAGATATGGGTTCTTGCTAGAGTTCTCAGGTTCTCTCTTGCATAGGGTCTTCTAGCATGCCTAGGAACTGAAGGTACTTTGGCCCTCAGGCTTTCTGCATGATGTAGAAATAAGAACTCCTTCAGCCAGTGGCCAGAACTAGCTCTTGGGACAGTTTCAGTGCTCAGCTACACCATTTGCACATGCCATCCATAATCACACTCCCAGTAGACTGTGGTACCCAGAGCCCACCAGGCAGTTTTTCCATCTCAACACCCAAGAACAAAGAGGTTTCTGGATACTTGCACTTGCAGTATTTCTTGTGGTCCTGCCCTGGTGCTGTGTTCTCAGAGACCAGGTATATTCTCAGAGACAAGGATTCTACAAGGACAACAGACTGGTGCTGTAGAACACAAAACCCTTTAAGTGACCATTTATCTAGAACCCTGGTATAAGACAGCCCCTTTCACAACCTGTCTTAAGCTGCATGGTACACCAGGGAGCCTTCTAGCCACTAGACTTGCAGCCATCTACGTTCCCAGGATTCCTGCCAGCTCCCACCTTTGTGAAACCTAGAGAACTGAGAAGTGTGTACCTTGCTTGAGTGACCAGCATGCTTACAAGTGGCAGAGGGGAGTACATCCCCCACAGCAACTCTCAGTCTGCTATTTGAACCTCTGTTCACAATACAGGCCTCACTAGAGATATCATGAGGGATTCCATTCCAGGATTCATGAACCCTGTAGGCCACCATTCGTACCACCTTGGGGACCACCAAGTATCTTCATTCCAACACATATCAATTCTTTAAGATTCCAAGGATATTTTAGGCTCCCAACTACACTTCTGTGGTGGAACCCAGGCTCTTCCTACTAGTCTGTCAGCAGGAGGAGACATTTTTTTCTGAGTCCATCTTGATATCTCAGGCCCTGGGACTCTTCTAGAGGTAAAGTTGCCCCTGCACTGGTGCCTTGGGAGACAGTTCAGGATAGCATCTGCCCAGACACACTGACCCGTGGTCCCATTTTTGAAATATACTTCTGAAAACCTAGTGTGTTATTGGACAAAACCAAATCTGTTTTGTGGAATATGTGGCCCTACTGTGAACCACACTTTCCAATATGCCTGTTTCCATGGTTCCATTTAGGCACCTAACACCATGCAATATCATGAAGGCCCTTCTGGATATAATTTCTAATCAAAGTCTGTTGGTATGATGGGCACCTGGGTGATTTCCAGTCACTAGTTTTCCAAAATGCTTTTGAAACCAGAACATTTTCACTCATAATACAGGCTTCACAATGGAACAAACTGGGCACATATAGTTAAGAAAGCTGAGTGCTTTCAGACATCACACTTCCTTCCCAATGTGGATGCACTGATGGATTTTCTGATCACCATCCTACTCCTTTGCTATGCTTCCCAGGTTTCTTCTGACCTGGATTTATCCTGCTTGCCTGGGAACCAAAAGTTCCTTGCACGTGCCTGATAATGTGATACAGAAAGTAGAAACCTTCTGGATACCGGACAGGCATGGGAAACTATGGCCCTTATAGTCCTCAGCTATCCCATTTGAAATGCTACCTAGAATCTTTTCTGTCAAGAGTCTTTGCAGAAGTTAGTATACATAGCATGTTATGATCACCATTTACATCAGAACCCAGAAATCCAGGTGTCCTAAGATCTACAACGTGGTCTGAAAGCTGGGCAACCATGTACCTTCTGACCATCTCTCTTCTTGTAGGATGTAAATTATGTAGTTGTCGGACGTCCTGTTCAACTCTATCTCTAGGTCCCTAAGGACGCGTCCAGAATGTGCTGTCCAGGGTGCTGAAACCCAAGACACTTCTGAACTCCATTAGTATGGAAGCAGGTCACGAGGGGGACAGGGCTGGGGAGGGACTACTGGACACCATGTGTCCAGCCACTTCTGCACCGGGGCCCCTTTGGTGACGAGACTTAACCACCCATGACTTCCAGGGGCCTTACGCCAATCCCTTGCTGTGCAGTATGGGCCTTGTGGGATGTTCCAGTTGCCTAGACCCCTTTGGCAGCATTCTACAGTCTTATTGGAGTTATGAAGGCCCATCCACGCTGAAGCATTTCAGGGATAACTTTTAGCCCAAGTGGATGCTGTGGACCCAGAGATTTTGACTGTAAGTTTGCCCCGCTGCTTAGAATTCTTTTTGGTTCAGTAACAGGCCATTTCAGCCACTATCTGACCTGCTTTTCATGCGTCCCAGTACCTGCCAATAACCAATTATCCCCAGTAGACGTTCAGAGCTCCTTCTGGCCCAAAGTCATTAAGAAAGTATATACCTTTCAGACTATCTCCCTAACTTTAGGCTGCATCTACCTTGTAGCTCAGTTGGACATGACTGAGCGACTAAGCACAGCACACCACACCTCACAGCTCAGTTGGTAAAGACTCTGCCTACAATGCAGGAGATCTGGGTTTGATCCCTGGGTCGGGAAGATACCCTGCAGAAGGAAATGGCAACCTGCTCCACTATTCTTGACTGGAGAATCACATGAAAAAGAGGAGCCTGCCAGGCTACACTCCATGGGGTCGCAAGAGTCGGACAAGACTGAGACTAAACCACCACCAGGACTTCCTGGAATTCTTCCAGACACATGCAGTTGAGGGAACTGGCACGCTGAACCACTTTCAGACACCTTCTACCCTGGCGCTAGTGCCCTGCTCGGCCTTTAAAACACCATGCCACTCCCATACTGGGTTCCAGGAGAGCTCTGATAGGAAATAGCCTGCTCTATTGCTGAAGAATATATGGCTTTATTGAAAACCACCTATCGAGAACACTGTAGCAAGTGGGTCCTTTTTAACACCACACTGGCTTCTGGGTAGTGCACCCAGAAAACCTTCCGACCATAAGACTTCCTGTCAGCAAGCAATCCAGAATACCTACCAATCTGTATGTGTGCTAGCCAGTATTGAAGTTCTTTAGTGACCAGATGGTGGAAAGGAAAACATGGTCATAGAACTAGCCACTGGCTGGGGAGGGGTATGCCTCAACCAAACTGATGAAGTAATATCCCTCTGGGCCACCATCCAGAGGTCCAGATGGCGCTACCCTAATGGTATTTCAGCCAGCAACTGGACTCCTCCATAACGTTCCATGGATTCTTCATACCCCTCAATGGATGCATGAAGTCATTCTACCAGCACTACAGCAGGGGGGAGCCTTTATACCTTAGGCCCAGCAAGCCATTGCTCCTTCTCATGACTTGGTGGGGTACTTCTGGACACCATTCCCCCGACTTGATGTCTGGGTAAGCCTTTTGGTAATTAGACTGTCAGTGCACTGAAACTGAATAATAAACCCTGCTGTGGAATATACAGCCTTACCAGAAACCATCTGCAGGCCTTTTCACCCCAGTACCCCTTGTGATGGCCATTCCACCTTCAAATGATTTCGTGAGCTACTTTCTATCCTCAGCCCATATTGGAAGCATAAGCTTTTGGTCCAATTTGACCACCAGAATACTGCTGTAACTGAACCATATTAGATTGAAGTATATATCTCTGACCAAGATACAGTAGGCCCTATGAGCAAAGGAATTTTGAGCCCAATTGGACACCGTATTTCTCCAGTACACTTTCTGTTAGATAATTTGACCCTTGCAGGCCACTGTCCTTCACCTCAGGCTCCTGTGCCCCCAGAATCACCAACCACCAACAGTACCATGACTCTATTTCCAGCCTACTGCTGATTATGTGTGCAGGAAGCAAACCCTCTTAAGCCACCAACCTACCACATCATGTAGAAACTACAACTCTTAAGGTCCTCAGCTACCTCTTTTGCTATGGCACTTTGAACACTTTTAGTCACAGGCTTCCTTGCTAGTGTCCCTGGGGAGGTTCGGATCACCAGCCCACTCAGCACCTAAAGTTCCTACAACCATATAGCCCCGAGACAAACTGTTATTTAGTGGCATCTGTACCCTTGTGACCATCACCCTCCTGAAAGGGCCAGGACTCAGAGCCCTTAGTACATCTCATGCATTTTGATCAGGAGGAACCTACAGGGTGTTCCTCTGCATTGACGCTACCCTGGCCACTGGTGCTCAGGAAACACTTCTGAAAACATTTTGGTCTTGGTGACGTATGGGTCCTTTCTGAGACCACAATATTTTGCATAGGGTTCCAGGAGAACCTTTATGTACACTAGCCTGCTCCTTTGCTTTGGAACAGAGATCTTTATCTGCAACCAGCCATTCAGACGCCTGCTGCTAGTGGGCCCTTCTGCATCACTGCACCTCCTTCTAACTGGTGTACCTAGAAAGCTTCCCTCTCGCAGACATCTTGGCAGATAGGATTCCAGGATACTCCTCAACCCCAGTGTGAATTTATTCTGGGGAACCGAGGGTGCTTGGACAACAAGCCTGGACTTCTGCAGTGCAAACAGAAGATTTCACCTTCAGGGCACTAATACCCACGAGGTGGAACTGTGAGACTTTCAAACCTTTAATTGGCTAGCAGTCTTGAGAATTAATGAACAACTTTGGCCACAGTGTGACATCTCACGGATGCCCCAGGAATTTTCAGTTCAGTTCAGTTCAGTTTAGTCACTCAGTCATGTCCAACACTTTGCGACCCCATAAACTGCAGCATGCCAGGCCTCGCTGTCCATCACCAACTCCTGGAATCCACCCAAACCCATGTCCATCGAGTCGGTAATGCCATCCAGCCATCTCATCCTCTGTATTTCCCTTCTCATCCTGCCCCCAATCCTTCACAGCATCAGGATCTTTTTCAATGAGTCAACTCTTCGCATCAGGTAGCCAAAGTACTGGAGTTTCAGCTACAACATCAGTCCTTCCAATGAACACCCAGGACTGATCTCCTTCAGGATGGACTTGTTGGATCTCCTTGCAATCCAAGGTACTCTCAAGGGTACTCTCAAGAGTCTTCTCCAACACCACAGTTCAAAAACATAAATTCTTCAGTGCTCAGCCTTTTTCACTGTCCAAATCTCATATCCATACATGACTACTGGAAAAACCATACCCTTGACTAGATGAACCT
>ML660679.1:1297341-1315295 GCA_007570785.1 Antilocapra americana | reverse complement strand
TTTTCACTGTCCAAATCTCATATCCATACATGACTACTGGAAAAACCATACCCTTGACTAGATGAACCTTTGCCAACAAAGGTTCATCTAGTCAAGGGTATGGTTTTTCCAGTAGTCATGTATGGATATGAGATTTGGAAAAACCATACCCTTGACTAGATGAACCTTTGTTGGCAAAGTAATGTCTCTGCTTTTCAATATGCTATCCAGGTTGGCCAAAACTTTCCTTCCAAGGAGTAGGCGTCTTTTGATTTCATGGCTGCAATCACCATCTGCAGCGAGTTTGGAGCCCAAAAATATAAAGTCTGACACTTTTTCCACTGTTTCCCCATCTATTTCCCATGAAGTGATGGGACCAGATGCCACGATCATAGTTTTCTGAATGTTGAGCTTTAAACCAACTTTTTCACTCTCTTCTTTCACTTTCATTAAGAGGCTTTTTAGTTCGTCTTCACTTTCTGCCATAAGGGTGGTGTTATCTGCATATCTGAGGTTATTGATATTTCTCCCAGAAATCTTGATTCCAGCTTGTGCTTCCTCCAGCCCAGCATTTCTCATGATGTACTCTGCATATAAGTTAAATAAGCAGGGTGACAATATACAGCCTTGATGTACTCCTCTTCCTATTTGGAACCAGTCTCTTGTTCCATGTCCAGTTCTAACTGTTGCTTCCTGATCTGCATACAGGTTTCTCAAGAGACAGGTCAGGTGTTCTGGTATTCCCATCTCTTTCAGAATTTTCCACAGTTCATTGTGATCCACACAGTCAAAGGCTTTGGCATAGTCAATAAACAGAAGTAGATGTTTTTCTGGAACTCTCTTGCTTTTTTGATAACCCAGCAGATGTTGGCAATTTGATCTCTGGTTCCTCTGCCTTTTCTAAAACCAGCTTGAACATCTGGAAGTTCACGGTTCATGTATTGCTGAAGCCTGGCTTGGAGAATTTTGAGCATTGCTTTATTAGTGTGTGAGATGAGTGCAATTTTGCGGTAGTTTGAGCATTCTTTAGCATTGCCTTTCTTTCGGATAGGAATGTAAACTGACCTTTTCCAGTCCTGTGGCCATTGCCATTCCTGAGTTCTTCTCTCTTCTAGCGTGCCTAGGAACTGAAGGTACTTTGGCCACCAGACTTCCTCCATGATGCAGAAAGAAGAACTCATCCAGCCACTGGTCAGGCCTAGCTCAGCTACACAGTTCACATATTACCTTTCCATAATCACCCTCCACTTGGCTGTGACAACCAGAGCCCATTGGACATGGTTTTCTATCCCAGCAGTCAGGAATAAGGAGATTTCTGGACATTTTCACTTGGAGCACTTCTGGTGACCCTGCCCTGGTGCTGTTTCTGGGGATACTCTCAAAAGACCAGGCTGTCTGTGCACTGGGTTCTACAAGGACCACAGGCTGCCAGGTGCTGTGGAACACAGAAGCCTTTAAGTAACCACTTATCTAGAGCCTTGGTACAAGATGGCTCCTTTGCCATCCTGCCTTCATCTGCACAGTGCCTCAGAGAGCTTTCCAGCTGCCAGACTTGCCTCCTGCCTGGGTTCCAGTTTTCCTGCCAGCTCCAAGCCTGTGTGGAGCCTGGAAAACTTGGAACTGTGTTGCACTCTTGAGCTACCAGCCTGCTCGTAGGTGGCAGAGAGAGACATTTCCCCTCAGAGCACTAACATCCCGCAGGGCAACTGTGGGACTGGTGTTTGAACCAGAGCACCTCTGTTCATAATACAGGCCTCACTATGAGATGTCATTGGCGCTTAAAGCCCAGGAATCATGAATGCTCTGGCACTCTATTTCTCACTACATGTCCATTTACTAAGGTTTTGGGGACTTTTCAGCTTCCCAATCACACCTGTGTGGTAGAACCCAAGCTCCTCCTATTACTCTGTCAGCAGGACATTTTGGTCTGAGTCCATCTTGATTTCTCATACCCTGGGCTCTTCTGGATGTGAGTGTGCCCCTGAACTGGTGCCATGGGAGGCGATTCAGGACACCATCTCCCCAGTCACACTGCCCTGGAGGCCCCTTTGGCAACTATACTTCTGAAAACCTAGGGTCTCATTGGCCAAAAGCACATCTGTGCTATGGAATACCTGGCCCTACTGTGAATAATACTTTCCAGTAGGTTGTGCCCGTGGTCCCATTTAGGTACCTTACACCATGCATGTTAATAACATGCAGCCTCTTCTGGCTCTAAGTTTCTAATCAAAGTCTGGTGGTGTGCTGGGCATCTGGGAGATTTCCAGCCACCAGTTTTCCAAATGGCTGTTGAAACTGAAGCATTTTCAGTTATAATACAGGCCTCACACTGGAATAAACTTGGCACTGGCAGTTAAAAAACCTGAGCTTCTTCAGCCACCACACTTCTCCCCTAAGTGGGTGCACTGATGAATTTTCCAATCAGCAACCTAAACCCTTTGCTATGCCTTCCATGTTCTTTCTGGCCTGCAATTAGCCTGCTTTCCTGGAAACCAAATGTTATTTGCCCCTAACCTGATAGTGTGATACAGATACAAGAATCTTTCTGATTACTGAACAGGCATGGGAAACTATGGTCCTTATAGTCCTCAGCTATCCCATTTGAAATCCTACCAAGAATCCTTTCTATCAAGAGCTTTTGTAGAAGTTAGTATACATAGCACATTGAATCACCATCCACCTTGTGTGTGTTACTCGCTCAGTCATGTCTCACTCTTTGCGACCCCATGGACTATAGCCTGTCAGACTCTCTGTCCATGGAATTCTCCAGGCCAGAATACTAGAGTGGGTAGCCATTTCCTTTTTCAAGGGATCTTTCTGACCCTAGGGATTGAACCTGGGTCTCCTGCACTGTAGGCAGATTCTTTACCATCTGAGCCATCAGTGAAGCCCACTGTCCATCTTAGACCCAAAATTCTACCTGTCTTAAGATCTACTAGTTAACCTGCAAGCTGTGCAACCATGGACTCTTCTGACCATCACTCTTCTTCTAGGATGCAGAATCTATAGATCTTGGACATCCTGTCCATTTTCATCTCTATTCTGTTCCTAAGTGCTCCTCCAGGAAGTGCGGTCCAGGGTGCTGAACTGCCAGCCACTGGTCAGGCCTAGTTCTAGGGACATTTGGTGGTTCCAGCGCTCAGCTACACCATTTGCACACTTCCTTCCATAATCACCCTCCCAGTAGGCTGTGGCACCCAGTGTCCATCGGGCATGGTTTTCTATCCCGACATCCAGGAACAAGGAGGTTTCTGGACACTTGCACTTGAAGCACTTCTAGTCACTCTGCCCTGGTGCTGGCTTCTGGGGATACTCTCAGACAGGCCATGCTGTCTATGCACTGGCATCTACAAGGACCACAAGCTGCCTGTTGCTGTGGAACACAGAACCCTGTAAGTAACCACTTATATACAGCCCTAGTACAAGACAGTCCCTTTCACACCATCCCTTCATCTGCACAGTACCCCCAGGAGCCATCTAGCCACCAGACTTGCTGCCATCTAGAGTTCCAAGATACCCGACAACTTCCACCTTTGTGAAACCTGTCCAGGGTGCTGAAATCCCAGGAGCACTTCCAGACTCTGTTAGCCTGGAAAGGCTTGGGGCTGGTGCAGCGAGATTTCCCGGGGGGGAGGGAAGAGGGAGGGGGGTTCCGGAGGGGAAGCATATGTAAACCCATGGTGATGTCATGACAATGTATGGCAAAAACAATTAAAAAATAATAATAATAATAAAAAAGAAAGTGTCAGTCGCTCAGTCATGTCCGACTCTGTGACACCATGGACTGTAGCCCTCCAGGTTCCTCTGCCCATGGGGTTTTGCAGGCAAGAATACTGGAGTGGGTTGCCATTTTCTTCTCCAGGGTATTGTTCTGACCCAGACTTCAAACCCAGGTCTGCTGCATTAAAGGCAGATTCTTTACTTTCTGAGCTACCAGGGAAGCCTCCATTAGCCTGATGCCAGGTCATTTTTGCGATCTGACTCTCTATGCAGTGGGTACTAGGAGAGCGCATATGGACACTAGTATTGTGTGGTGCTCTACTCTGGTGCAAGAGAGTTATTTCCACTACTGCAATTTCATTAGGGCTGTACCATAGGCAGCCTTTCTCTCACTCATACTTTCTAACATTGAGAGTTCCAGGCTTCCTATTAGACTCCAATCTGTGTATGCTCTGGGGATCACAGGATTCTTTTGCTACATGCCTGTTACCTGTGATTGCAATGAGAACATTTAGTTTATGGCACTTGCTTCTCAAACAGGAGTGGAGAGCCCTTCAGGCCTCCAGTCAGCTCACAAGCTGGACAATCATGACCCTCTAGGCCATTGTCTGCCCCTCATGTGAGAGGTTTGCTCCAAGTGCTCACAGTTTACAAACTATGTTTTGGTATGTGTGCAGTAACGTTTACTAATTACCACTTTGGTGATTCTTTCGTTATCTGATTTTTTTCACACAATGAACCCAGAAGACTAAGTGCTAAAAAGACTGCTAATGGGCACCAGTCTGACCACATCCTGGAAGCCAGAGGAACCTTTCATCCACCCTACAGCCCTCCAGATAATACATAAAAGACCCAGGCCAACACCAGCCTGTCCATGAATGGTATCCCAAGGGCCTTAGAAGCTTAGGCTACACACTGACAAATGTTGCCCTAGATGTCCCTTCTGAGACCATACTGCACACAAACTGTGGTCCAGGGTAAGCGGACAGTAGCCACTGCTGCGGAACACATGGCTCCTCCTTAGTGGGTGATAGGGCTTTTGGCACCTATTAATTACACCATGCCTGTGCAGCTGGAAACCATCTGACCTCCAAACCCTTCCCACCAGCTAGGGACGAGGATGCCTTCCACTCTAGACTGTGTGCAAGCTGAGGTATCGAGGGTTCTTAGGCACACAGGTTGTCCATCTGCTATGGAAAGGACAGCATTTTCAGTCACAGCCATGCAATCCTGCAGAGGTAGCAGCAGTCCTTCACCCTTCAGTCAGCTCACAAGTTCAGATAACACGGACTTTCTCCGACCACAACCTCTCCCTCAGGCAGGTGGCCTGAACCCTCCTGCCAGAAACCTGCTGGCTTATCAGGGTTCCGCAGACCCTCCAGGCCACCAAGTGGTCCTTATTAAGGCAGTGCATGCCTGCTAAGTCACGTAGTCCAGTCTGTCTCTTTGCGACCCCTTGGACTGTAGCCCGTCAAGATCCTCTATCCATGCGATTCTCCAGGCAAGAATAGTGAAGTGGGTTCCCATGCCCTCCTCCATGGGATCTTCCCCAACCTGGAATGGACCCACATCCCTTATGTCTCCTTCATTGGTTGGTGAATTTTTTGCCACTAGTGTCACCTGAAACTCGGGCAATTCATACTAAGCTGTCAACAGGCCTTTAGGTCTACAGGCATATTACCCAAATAGTGCATTCTTACCACTTCAAACTGGTCATGCGAGAGTGGCACAGAGTTGTCTATGATTTCTGGACACCATGTGACTAGACACTTCTCCACTGGGGATCATTTTGTTTAAGGGATTTACCATGCAAGGGTGGGCCAGACCCCCCCCCCCAGAAAAAAACCTTGCTGAGCAATATGGTCTTGTGGGAACTAAACTTCCAGCTCCCTGGACCCCTTTTGGCAGCTTTCTACCTTCCTATTGGTGTCATGAAGACCCTTTCAGCCCTACATGTTTCAGGGAGATCTTTCTGCCCACAGTGGATACTGCAGACCAAGAGATTTGGAATCCAAGCTTCCCCCACTGCTCAGAATTCCTTCTGGTTCAGTCACTTGAGGCAGTTCAGACACCGTTCCTACTTTCTCTGCCCCATCCAAGCACGTGCCAACCACTAATCTAACCACTCCCTACAATTTCGGAACTCCTTCTGGCCCAAATTCCTCGATAAAACATATAATACACTTGAAACCATCTTCCTTTCATAGGCTCTAAAACCAGTGCCACAATGTTGTCCATCCAGCACTCCTGGAGTTCTTCCAGACACGTGTGGTCCAGGGCACTGTCACACTGAACCACTTCCGGACACATTCTGCCCTGGCACAGGGGCCCTCCAGATGATTTAACAGACCGTGTTGCCATACTGGGAAACAACCTTTTTCTACTGCTGAGGAATACGTTTCTTCTATTGATGACCAGAACACTGCCACAAGAAGCTCCTCATTAACACTGCACAGGCTTCCATGCAGTGCTCCCGGGAAACCTTCTGGCCACCAGATTTCCTGTAGCAAGTGATCTGGGATTCCCACTAGCCCCTAGTCTGTATGTGCCCTGATGAGTCTTCGGTTCTTTTAGTGACCAGAGGGACTGCTATGCTGGAAAAGAAAGCACTCGGTCATGACACTAGCCACTGGCTGGGGAAGCACAGGTCTCAACCACTCTAACTGATGAAGTGAAATAACTCTGGGCCATCGTCCAGCGGTGCAGATGGTGCCCCACACTGACATTCCAGCCAGCAACCTGCCACTTCCATAGCACCATAGGGTTCCATGGCATCTTCACATCCCTTGGTGGAATCATGGGTTCCTACCAGCAAACTCAGCAGGGGTGGCCTTCATGCCTGCTGGCCCAGCAAGCCATCGCTCCTTCTCAAAACACAGTACCCTACTGTGGACATGCCTGACACCTCAGTGATGCCTTGGTGGGGTACTTCCGGATACCATTCCCCCTGAAATTGTCCAGGTGACTCTTTTGGCAACTAGACTCTCAGTGCACTGGGATCCCACAAAGTGAATTAAGATTCCTTACTGTGGAATATAAGGCCCTACCTGAAACCAACTAACAGCCTGTTGGTACCCTAGGTACCCTTTGGCCCCAGTACCCCCATCCTGTTACCCTCATGAGTGCAATTCCCACCTTAAATATTTTCATAAGGTCTTTCCTGCCCACAGCCAAAATGGGAATCATAGGTTGTTGATCCAGTTTGATCATGTGACTACTGTTAGAAATGGAACACATTTTATTGAGGTATACCTCTCTGACCAGATAAAATGTGCACTTCTCGCTAAGCAATTTTGAACTCTTTCGGCCTCCGTCCTTCATCGGGGCCATTTCACCTAAAGATTTTGACCCTTGTAGGCCACCTTCCTTCACATCACATTCCAGTGCCCAGCAGAATCACCGACCACCAACAGTACCATGGCTCTAAGGTTCTGGAACTATTTCCAGCCTAGTGCCAATCACATGCCCAGGAACCAAACTTTCTTAAGCCACCAACCTGCCCATCATACAGAAGCTAGAACTCATGTCAGGAGTTCGGCTCGGCTGTGGTGAGCCAACTGCTCCTCCAGTGCTCCGCTAGCTCATGTGCCACAGAACTCTGAACCCATTCAGTCACTGGATGGCTTGATATGTCCCTGGAGAGGTTCTGACCACCAGCCCATCTAGCACTTAAGGTTCCTACACTCATGGCCCCGAGTCTAACTATTATTGAGTGGCGCTCTGTACCCTTGTGTCCATCACCCTCCCGATAGGGCCAGGACACCGAGGCCTTAGTGCATCTCATCCATTTTGATCGGGAGGAGCCTACAGGGTGTTCCTCTGCAGTGACGCTGCCATGGCCACTGGCACTCGGACTTCTCAACACATTCTGCCCTAGTACTGGTGACCTGTGGGTCCTTTCTGGGACCACAATGTCTTTGCATAGAGTTCCAGGAGAGTCTTTATGTACACTGGCCCGCACGTTAGCTTTAGAACCAAGATCCTTATTGACAACCAGCCGTTCAGACTCATGTAGCGAGAGTGCCCTTCTGCGTCACTGCACCTCCATCTAACTTGTGTACCTGGAAATGTTCCCGTCTGCAGACTTCTTGGTAGCTAAGGTTTCAGAATACTCCCCAGCCCCCAATGTGAATTTGTTCTGTTTGAACCAAGGGTGCTTGGACAACAAGCCAGGCTGTCCGCAGTACAAACAGACAATTTTCCCCACAAGGCACAAATACCAATGAGGTGGAACTGTGAGCCTTCCAGACCTTTAATTAGCTAGCAGTCTTGAGATCAAATATTACTATATATTAATTTACCAAAGTTTCTGTATCCATTAATTTATTAAAGTCCAGCTAGTTTGGGCTTCCCTTGGTGGTTTAGCTGGCAAAGAAATCTCCTGCAATACGGGAGACCTGGGCTCGATCTCTGGGTTGAGAAGATCCCCTAGAGAAGGAAAAGGCTAACCCACTCCAGTATTCTGCCCTGGAGAATTCCATGGACTGTATACTCCATGGGGTCACAAAGGGTCGGATATGTCAGAGCAACTTTATCTTTCGTCTTCACTTGAGATTAAATGAGCACTCTCGGCCACAGTCTGCCCTCTTGCGGATGCCCCAGGTATTTTTCCTGCTGCTAAATTTCTCTTCTCGAAGATTTCAGCAATCTTTCAGGTCCAGCAAGCATACGCAGGTGGGAAATATGGGATCCTCTTATTAAACCATTAACCTGATGTTCCCTTTAGGTCTGTGTCCATCTAGATTTCTCAGGCCCTTAGACTTTACTGGATTCTCTCTACTAGCATGCTGGTGTCCCAGGGGACATTTACAGACACAATCTGTCACAGAAGTGCTGTCCTTGGGGTCCTAATTTAGCCAGGTTGACAGTGAACTGGCATCAAGTGGGCTTCACCCAAATGCTGTGCTATGGAATATATAGCCTAATTGGAAACCACACTTCCAGTATGGAGACTGTGGTCTCTGTGCCATTTAGGCACCATATTCCACATCCCATCAGGGAAGTTTCCTAGAGATCTTACTGCTCAAAGTTCATGGACATGCCTGGAACCAAGGGGATTTCTGGCGAGTACTTACTGGCAGAATTTAAAACTAGGGTTGGGTCCAGTACCAAATCTCAAGATATGTACCCTGAGCCCTCACAGCTAATGAATCTCAGCCCTTTCAGACACTGTACTTCCCAACAGTATGGATGAACCAATGAACTTTCAAGTCAACAACAGGTTTCCTCCCTTAGTATCCAGAATTATTTGGCTTCCCTGTGGACCTAAAGTGATTAGGCCACTAGACTGACACTGTGATTCAGAGATCAGGACCTTTGCAGCCACTTGCCTGGTCTGGCCTTGGGAATGGTCCTCGGCTATGGCACTTGAGGCAGAATCTAGAACCCTTTCATACATGGAATTCCACATACATTCAGTCCCTGGGCACCTTCCTAGTACTACCTGGTCACTGCATCTGGAGTTCCATGTGTCCTAATGGCCCTACCCCATCCATTAGCTGGACGATTAGATACACTTCACATCATCACCTTCTTAGTGGCTGTGAAACTCACAGCCTGAACTCTAGGTTCCTAAAGGCTCTTCTGCCCACCTTGGGTCCAGGGCCCTCTCACCAAGGGAGCACTACCAGTCATGTACTTTGCTGCAGCATGTGCCATGTGGATTATTTATGAAGTTAAACTACTTGTGCACTGAACTCTAGGAGAACACATAGAGGCACTATCCTGGGCCAGAGGTTTGGCACACACTGCCCTAAGGCTAAACATCCACCCAGAGATCTGGTGCAAGGGACCTCTTTTCCCACTGCATCTTGATCTAGAAGTGCCTGGAGAATTTCTGACCATGGGACATTGTGCTAGCTAGGGTTCCAGGTTCCTGCCGGCCCCTACATTTTTCATGTTCATGGGAACCTAGGCTTCTTGGAAACCTGTCTGCCCACCATACATGGAGGGACTTTGGGATCACAGCACTATCACCCCAGAGGAACCCGAGAGCTTACTAGCCAGGGAATTTTAGTTCTCTCGGTCACCCTCGTGTTGGTGCCCCAGAGAACCTTCCTGCCAACAATTCACTGCTTGGCAAAGTTCCGATAATAATTATGGCCCCTACACCATTGTCACATGATGGAAACCCGGGACACACCAACTGGGCTCAGAGCAGAACCAGGCTTTTCTCTTTTGGGGTATGTCACCCTCTCATGCCTGGGACATTTCTATGCCCCTAGCTGGTAACACAGGCATTACTCCTGAAACACATCTACTGCACAGAGGGCACTTTAAGTGGGGACAGTATGTGCATCCAGGACTCAAATTGGCGCTGGACAGAGCCTGTGCTGTGGAATATACAGCCCTAGTGGGAACCATACTTTTAAAATGCTGCTACTATAGACACATGTTGGCACCCACACTGAATCACATGAGTGTCAGGTGGGCCTTCCTCAAATGGACTTTTGGAGTAGTTCCCATCTACAATGCACCAGTTTGCTTGGGGCCTGGAGCTCATCCAGCTGGTAGTTTGACTGTCCACTGCTGAAATGGGAGCACATTGAGTCACAGTACATGACACACACTGAGGTCAAGTGGGTACTTTCGAGTTTGGTGTTGGAACCATTTCAATCACCTTTTCCCTTCTCCTCTACCCAACTCCACATGGAAGCCCTAGTGAAACTTCCAACCACTGATGTGTGTTCTTGCTAGGGTTCTTGGGTTCTTTCTTGTATGGGGTCTTCTAGCATGCCCAGGAATTGAAGATACTCTGGCCACCAGGCTTCCCATGTGATGTACAAACGAGAAATCCTCCAGCCACTTGTCAGACCTAGCTCTAGGGACATTTTGTGGTTGCAGTACTCATTTATACCATTTGCACATCACTTGTCACAATCATCTTTAATGTAGGCTGTAGCAGCCAGAGCCCATCTGGCATGGTTTTCTATCTGGATACTTGCACTTGGAGCACTTCTGGTGACCCTGCCCTGAAGTTGTGTCCTGGGGTACTCTCAGAGGCCAGGGTGCCTGTGTACTGGGTTCTCTAAGGACCACAGGCTGCCAGGTGCTGTGGAATACAGAACCCTGTAAGTAACCACTTATCTAAAGCCATGGTACAAGACAGTCCCTTTCACATCGTGCCTTCATCTGTGTTGTGCACCAAGGGACCTTCCATGCCACCAGACTTCCTGCCATCTATGATTCCAGGATTCCTGCCAGCACCCACCTTTGTGAAGCCTGGAGAACTGAGAAGTGCGTTGCCCTCTTGGGTGACCAGCCTGCTCATGGTGGCAGGAGAGTAGTTCCCCCCAAAACACTACTGTCCCCCAGGGCAACTGTTGGCCTGGTGTTTGAACCAGAGCACCTATTTTCAGTATAGGCCTCATCAGAGATATCATGGGCGATTCCAGCCCAGGAATCATGAACCCTATAGGCCACCATTTGTCCTCCCTTGGGGCCCTCAAGAACCATCATGCCAACAACATATCCAGTTTTTAAGGTTCTGAGGATCTTTTAGGCTCCTAATCACACTTCTATAGGGCTTCCTCGATACCTCAGTTGGTAAAGAATCTCCATGCAGGAGACGTGTTTGATCCCTGGGTTGAGAAGATCCCTTGGAGAAGCAAAATGCTACCGACTCCAGTATTCTGACCTGGAGAATTCCATGAACAGTATAGAGCATGGGGCAGCAAAGAGTCGGACACGACTGAGCTACTTTCACTCACTCATAAGTCGGCAGTGGAACTCAGTCTACTCCTATCAGTCTGTCAGCAGGAGGAGACATTTTGGTCTGAGTTCATCTTGATTTCTCAGGCCCTGGGACTCTTCTGTATGTGAGGCTGCCCCTGTACTGGTGCCATGGGACACAGTTCAGGACACCATTTCCCAGCATGCTGCCCCGGGGGCTTTGGTCCAACTATATTTCTGAAAACCTAGGGTCCCATTGGCCAAGACCAAATCTGTGCTTTGGAATATGTGGCCCTACTGTGAACCATGATTCCCAGTATGCCTGAGCCCACGGTCCCATTTACACACCTAACACCACACATGTTATTAACATGAAGGCCCTTCTGGCTCTAAATTTCTAATTAAATTCTGTTGGTGTGCTGGACACATGGCTGATTTCCAGACACCAGCTTTCCAAAACACTTTTGAAACCAGAACATTTTCATTCATAATACAGGCTCACAATGGAATGAACTGGGCACTTTGAGTTAAGAAAGCTGAGGACTTTAAGCCACCACATTTGCTCTCAACATGGGTGCACTGATGGATTTTCTGATCAACAATGTATTCCTTTCCTATATTCCCAGGTTCCTTCTGTCCTGGATTTATCTTGCTTGCCTGGGAACAAAAAGTTCCTTGCACATGCCTGATAATGTGACACATAAAGTATAAACTTTCTGGATACGAGAAAGTCAGGGCATGACCCTTATAGGCTTCAGGTATGCCATTTGAAATGCTACTGAAAATCCTTTCTTCTGTCAAGAGCCTTTGAATAGTTATTATACATGGAACAATATTATAACCATGCACCTAGAACTCAGAATTCCAGGAGTCCTAAGATCTACAACATGTTCTGCAAGCTAGGCAATCATGTACCTTCAGACCATCTCTCTTCTTGTACGGTGCAGATTCTGTAGCCCTTGAATGTTCTGTCCAACTTGAGCTCTAGGTCCCTAAGGGTTCCTCCAGAATGTGCTGTCCAGGGTGCTGAAAACCAGGACAGTTCCAGACTCTGTTAGTCTGGAAGCAGGTCATTAGGGTAACAGGGATGGGGAGGGACTTCTGGACACCATGTACCCGTGCAATTCTGAACCTGGGCCCCTTTGGCAATGAGACCTACCACCCACAGTTGTGCCAGGGGTCTTACCCCAAACTCTTGCTGTGCTATACTTCCCTCATGGGAAGTTCCAGCTGCCTAGACTCCTTTGGCAGTATTCCGAAGTCTTATTGGAGTCATGAAGCCCCTTTCATGCTGACGCGTATCAGAGATGCCTATTCCCCCAAGTGAATGCTGTGGACCTGATTTTGACTGTAAGTTTGACCTGCTGCTCAGAATTCCTTTTGGTTTAGTCACTTGAGCCATTTTGGCCACAGTCCCTAACAGCTCAGCATGAATCCCAGTACCTGCCAATAACCAATTATCCCTCACTGAAATTCCAGAGATCTTTCTGGCTCAAAGTCATCAAGAAACTATATATCTTTGAGAAGATGGGATAAAATTTCATGTCTAATACTTATGAAACAAAACAGAAAATCAGCAGCCCAGAGGCAAAGTGACCATAAGGGCATCAACCTGCAGAGAAATTACAAAAATCTTAGGTGTGCCTTATTTTTCCTATGGAAGAATAGGTGGAACTGGGTGATATGGGAATTGGGCTGCAAGGAAAGGAGACTTGGCAGACCGATCTACATCTCAAGAGGTTGAAAGGGCCTAGTTGACATCTAGCTAAATTTAACTGTTAGTATAACTTTTAGTGGGCCTCCCAGGTGGCTCACTGGGAAAGAATCTGCCTGAGAATACAGGAGACATGGCTTCGATCCATGTCTAGTATTCTTGCCTGGAAAATCCAATGGACAGAGGAGCTGGTGGGCTACAGTCCATGGGGTCACAAAAGAGTCAGATACGACTTAGTGACTAAACAACAACAAAACTGAAGCCTAAGTTGATTTATTATTTTCTTTAAGTTTTTACTTAAAAACATAAGATTTGTAGGAATAAAAATAGTATAGAAAGAACTCATATGGACTTAGCTATTATCACTTTAGTCATATATTTGTCTTATTTGTTTTATACCCACTTACTTTTATCTCTACACCCATTTACTGAGACATCATGGTTCCTCATGGTGTGTGTCTATCTTGGCTGCAATAAGTAATAAACCCAGCTTGTTTACCTAAAAAAGAAAGAAAGAAAGAAAGAAACTATATACCTTTGAGACCATCTCCCTTATTGTAGGCTGTAGAATCCAGCGAGTTTGTGCACCTAGGATTCCAGGAGTTCTTGACACATGCAGTCCATGGCCTTGGCACTCTGAACCGCCCCCAGACACCTTTTGCCCTGGTGCAGTACCCTGCAAATCCTTTAAAAGACCGTGCTGCCCCTCTACTGCGTTCAGGAGAGCCCTTATGGGAAACAGCCTGCTCTATTGTTGAATATCTGGCTTAACTGACAACCACCTATCCAGAACACTGTTTCAAGGGGCTCCTCTTTAACACTGCACTGCCTTCTGGCAGTGCTCCCAGAAAACCTTCCTATCATCAGACTTCCTGTCAGCAAGCAATCCAGAATACCTACTGGCCACCAATCTCTATGTGTGCTAGCAAGTCTTAAGGTTCTTTAGTGATCAGCGGGTCCGCTTGTGGTGGAAAGGAAAGCACATAACATGGCATTAGATACTGGCTGAGGAGGTGTATGCTTAAAGCAGTCTAAGCAAACTGATTAAGGAAAATCCATCTGGGTCACCGTCCACTGGTCCAGATGGCGCCCCACATGTATATTCCAGCCAGCAATCTGCCTCCTCCATACGGTTCCATGGATTCTTCATGTCCTTCAATGGATGCATGGGGGTCCTCCTACTAGACTTTCAGCAGAAGGTGGCCGTTATGTCTTGGGCCCAGAAAGCCATTACTTTTTCTCACAACATAGTATCCCACTGTGGCACATGCCTGACACCTCAATGATGCCTTCTTGGGGTACTTCTGGGCATCATTCGCACTGACTTTGCTGTCTCAGTGACCCTTTTGGCAACTAGACTTTCAGTGCAGTAGTTTACTATGAACTAAATTAAGATACTTAGCTGTAGAATATATGGCCTTACTAGAAACCGCTAGTAGGTCCTTTGTCCCCTGAATTCCGTGTAGGGGACATTTCAGCTTTAAATGTTTTCGTAGGTACTTTCTGCCCACAGGCCATATTGGAAGCACAAGCTGTTGGCCCAGGTTGGCCACCAGCCTACTGGTGACACTGGAGCATATTAGATTGACGTATAGAGCTCTGAAATACAAATGGTAAGCACTTGACCAAAGGAATGTTGTAACTGATCAGCCCCCATACTTCTCTGGTACCCTTCCAGCTAAGAAATTTGACACTTAGAGGCCACCATCCTTCACCTTGAGCTCCAATGCCCAGCAGCATTACTGACCACTGAAAGTACCATAGCTCTAAGGTTCTGAGACTATTTCTGGTCTACTGACCATCATGTGCTCAGGAAACGAATGTTCTTAAGCCACCAACCTACCCCCGTGATGCAGAATCTACAACGCTTCAGATCAGGAGTTAGGCTTGTCTGTGGTGAGCCAATTGCTCTTCCAGCCCTCTGCTGGCTCATGTGCCATAGCTCTTTGAATCCTTTTAGTCGTGGGCTTGCTCGCTAGTGTCCCTGGAGAGATTCCAGTCACCAGGCCACCCAGCACCTAAGGTTCCTACAGTCCTTAATGGCCCCAAGTCTCACTATTATTTAGGGGCACTCTGTACCCTTGTGACCATCACCTTCAGGATAGGGCTATGACATGGAGTCCTTAGTGCATCTCATCCATTTTGTTCGGGAGGAACCTACGGGGTGTTACTCCAGAATGATGCTGCCCTGGCCACTGGCACTCAGAAAGGACTTCTGGACACATTCTGCCCTGGTCCTGGTGACCTGTGGTGCTTTCTCACACCACAATATTTTGCATAGAGTTCCAGGAGAGCCTTTATGTACACTAGCCCACACCTTTGCTTTGGAAGTTAGTTCTTTTTTTGGCAGCCAAACATTCAGATCCATGCAGCTAGAGGGCCCTTCCTCATCACTGCACCTCCGACTAACTGGTTTAACTGGAATGTTTCTGCCTGCAGACTTCTTAGCAGCTAGGGTCCCCAGATCCTTCCAAGCCCCCACTGTGAATTTATTCTGGGGATTTGTGGGTGCTTGGATAGTCTGGAAGCCCAACAGAGGTGAAAACAGAAGATTACCCCCCCACCCCTTGCAGCCCAGTGCTAATATCCATCAGGTGGAAATGTGAGCCTTTCAGTCCTTCCATTAGCTAGCAGTCTTGAGATTAAATGAGTGCTCTCGGCCACAGTCTGCCCTCTCCTGGATGCCCCAGGTATTTTTCCTGCAGCTAAATTTCCTTCTCTCCAAGATTCCAGCAATTCTCCAGGTCAACAAAGGAAACTCAGACAAGGAAATATGGGGTCCTACTATCAAGTCATCAGCCTGATGATCCCTTTAGGTCTGCATCCATCTAGATGTTCTCAGGCCCTGGGACTTTTCTGTATTCCCTCTGCTAGCACACTGGTACCCCAGGGAGCGTTTCCAGACACCATCTGCCATTTGAACTATGGCCTGGAGGTCCTCATTTAGCCAGATGGCCAGTGAACTGGAGTCATGTGGCATGGTCACCCCACAAATCCTGTGATATGGAATATATAGCCTAATTGAAAACCAAACTTCCTGTTCTCACCTTGTCTCGGTGACAGGCACCATGACGTGAGGGAAGTGTCCAAGATATCTTACAGCTCAAAGTTCATGGACATGCCTGTGACCAGGGGACTTTCTGGTGATTACTCTACTGTGGCTGTTAAAACTAGAGCTCTTTTGGTCATAGTACCAGAGTGGGGTTTATGTACCCTAAGTCCTCATGACTAAGGAATCTCAACCCTTTCAGACACTGAACTTACCAACAGCATGGATGAACGAATGAACTTTCAAGTCAATAATGTGTTTCCACCCTTTTGGTCTGGTCTCCATATGGTCCAGAATTGCTGGGCTTTCTTGTAGACCTAAAATGATTACGTCACAAGACTGATGTTGTGCTGAAAAGATCAGGGCCTTTGCACCCACTATCTAGGCCTGGCTTGGGAAGGTCCTCAGCTATCCCACTTGATACAGAAACTAGAACCCTTTCATACTTAAAATTCCACACCCACTGTGTCTAGCAACCTTCCTAGCACCATTTGGTCCCTGCATCTAGAGTTACATGTGTCCTCATGGCCCTAGTCTTCAGTCAGCTGGTGGATTAGATACACTTCACATCATCACCTTCTTAGTGGCCATAAAACTCATACCCTGAAGTCTAGGTCCCTAAGGCTCTTCTGCCCACCTTTATTCTAGGGTCCTTTCACCAAGGGAGCACTTGCAGACACGTAGTATGCTGTGACATGTGTCCTGTGGATTCTTTCTGAAGCCAAATTACTTGAGCAGTGAGTTCCATAAGAACACACACAAGCAGGGTCCTGCCGGGGATATGTGGCACACACTGCCCTAAGGATAATCATCTACCCAAAGGTCTGGGGCAAGGGTCCTCTCCCCGAATATGTCTTGATCTGGAAGTTGCCTGGGGAATCTGGCCATCCCACTTTCTGCTAGCTAGGGTTCCAGATTTCCTGCTGGCTCCCACCTTCTGCATATTCATGAGAACCTAGGCTTATTGGTGACCTGTATCCCCCCCCCCTTAGGTGGAGAACCTTTGGGGTCACAGCACTATCAGCCCAGAGGAACCAAGAGATTGCTAGCTGGGGAATCTGGAGTTCTCTCAGCCACTAACTGTCCTGTATGCTGGTGCCCAGAAGAACCTTCCTGCAGACAACCTGATTGCTTAGTAAATTTCTGATGATAATTAAGGATCCTACACCATTCTCATGGGATGGAAACCCAGGATCCTCCCAACTGAGCCCAGAGTAGAACCAGGCTTTTCACTCTTAGGTATGTCACTCTCTCATGCCTGGGCCATTTCTGTGACCCTCGCTGATAACACAGGCATTACTCCTGGAAGACATCTTCCATGCAGGGGAGCTTCAATGGAGATAGGACCTGCACCCAGAGCTCCCATTGGTCCTAGTCAGAGACATACTTGTTATATACAGCCCTAGTGGGAACCACTCTTGTAAAATGGTACTACTCCACATCCATTTGAGCACCCGCTGTCTGTCACATATCTGTCAGGAGGGCCTTCACCATGCAGTTTTCGGGTAGTTACCATCTAAGATGCATCAGTGTGCTTGGGGCCTGGGGCTCCCCAGCCATCACTTTAGCTGTCTAGTGTTGAAATTGGAGGACTTTCAGTAACATTATGTGAAACGTGCTCAGGGAAAGTGGGTAATTTTGGTTCTATTGTTGGAATCATTTTAGCCACGGTTCCACTTCCCCTCTACACAAGCCCACATGGGAGTCCTAATGAAACTTTCAACCACAGATGTGACTCCTCGCTAGGGTTCTCGGGTTTGTTCTTGCATGAGGCCTTCTAGCATGCCTAGGGACTGAAGGTACTTTGGCCATCAGGCTTCC
>ML660679.1:1261958-1297331 GCA_007570785.1 Antilocapra americana | reverse complement strand
CTCACTTACTATGAGCTATCATCAGCACTTCCAGCCCAAGATGATGATGAATCCTCTCACACTCCATTTCTCACCCCTTAGGGTGACAACAAGTCCATTTGCTAAGGTTTTGGAGATATTTCAGGCTCCCAATCACACTTGTGTGGTAGAATCCAGGCTCCTCCTGTTACTCTGTCAGCAGAAGGAGACATCTTGGTTTGAGTCTATTGTGATTTCCTAGGTCCTGGGACTCTTCTGGATGTGAGCTTGCCCCTCACTAGTGCCATGGCAGACAGTTCAGGACAGCATCTGCCCGAGCATGCCAACCTGGGGGCTCATTTTCCAACTATACTTCTGAAAACCTGGGATCTCATTGGCCAAGAAAAATCTGGGCTGTGGAATACGTGGCCCTACTGTGCACCATACTTTGCAGTATGCCTGTGCCCGTGGCCCCATTTGAGCACCCTGACAACACATGTTAATAACATGAAGGCCTGTATGGCTCTAAATTTCTAATCCAAGTCTGTTGGTGTGCTGGGCACCTGGGAGATTTCCAGCCACCAGTTTTCCAAAATGCTGTTCAAAGCAGAGCATTTTGAGTTATAATACAGGCTTCACTCTGGAATAAACTGGGCACTTGCAGTTAAAAAACCTGTGCCCCTTCAGCTACCACACTTCCCCCCAATGAGGGTGCTGCGATGAATTTTCTGATTACCAACGTACCCCTTTGCTATGCTTCCCAGGTTCCTTCTGTTCTCGAGTTATCCTGCTTGCCTGGGAACCAAACGTTTTTTGCTCCAAGGCTGATAGTGTGATAGAATAGCAAAAATCTTTCTGGTTATGGAAAGGCTTGGGAAACTATGGTCCTTACAGTCCTCAGCTATCCCATTTGAATTGCAACTTAGAATCCTTTTGTCATGTGCCTTGGCAGAAGTTAGCATACACAGCACATTGGGGTCACCATCCACCCTAGAATCCAGAATTCCAGGTGTCCTCAGATGTACTATTTGGCCTGCATGCTGGGGAATCGTGTATCCTCCTGACCATCGCTCTTCTTGTGGAATGTAGAACCTATAACCCTTGGACACTGTGTCCATCTGAATCTCTGGGTCCCTAAGGGCTCGTCCAGAATGTGCTGTCCAGGGTGCTGGAATCCCAGGAGCACTTCCAGACTCTGTTAGCCTGGAAAGGGAAAAATGAAAGTGCCAGTCGCTCAGTCGTGTCCAACTCTTTGTGACACCATGGACTGTAGTCCCCCAGGCTCCTCTGTCCATAGGATTTTGCAGGCAAGAATACTGGAGTGGGTTGCCATTTCCTTTTCTAGGAGATCTTCCTGACCCAGGTTTCAAACCCTGGTCTTCTGCATTGCAGGTAGATTCTTCACTGTCTGAGCCACCAGGGAAGCCCCTGTTAGCCTTAATGCCAGGGCATTTTTGAGACCTGCCTCTCTGCACACTGGGTTCCAGGAGAGATTATATGGACACGAGCCTCATGTGGTGCTCTAATGAGGTGCAAGGAGGCTCTTTTCACCACTGCATCTCTGTCTGTGCTGTACAATAGGCAACCTTCCAGTCACTCTTACTTTCTAACACTAGAGTTCCGGGTTTCCTTTTGGACTCCAGCCTGTGTATGCTCTGGGGATTGCAGGATTCTTTTGCTACATGCCTGTTACCTGTGACTGCAATGATAGCATTTAGTTTATGGCACTTGCTTCCCAAACAGGACCAAAGGGCCCCTCAGGTGTCCAATCAACTCACAAGCTGGTGAATCACGAGTCCTATAGGCCACCGTCTGCCCCTCATGTGGGCAGTTTGCTTTAATTGATCCCAGTTTGCAAACTATCTTTTGGTATGTGCACAGTAACTTTTACTAATTACCACTTTGGTGATTCTTTCCTTTTCTGATTTTTTTTCACACAATGAACCTACAAGACTATAGGCGAAAAAGACTCTGCTCATGGGCACCAGTTTGACCACATCCTAGAAACTAGGGGAATCTTTCAACCACCCTACAGCCCTCCAGATACATCATGGAAAACCCAGGCCGACACCAGCCTGTCCATCAATGGAATCCCATTGGCCTTGGAACATTAGGCTACACACTGGCAAAGGAACTTAGGGCTCTGTTGGTAACCATCCCCCTTGTGTGGTACTGCCTCTGGGGCCCTTTCCGAAGGGACCCAAGTGCAGTAACATCTACAACTCTTACTCAGCCATCAGCAAGCTAGCACCTCCTGCCCCAGCCCACCTCCCTCTTTCAGACCCCAGAACTCTACTGGAAATGTACCTGCCACCTTGCTGAGCCCAGGAGCACTTCCAGACTCTCTCTGCCCTGGCGATGGTGCCCTAGATGTCCCTTCTCTGATCATATTGCACACAAACTGTGGTCCAGGGTAACCAGATGGTAGCCAGCGCAGTTGCTCCTCCTTCCTGGGCAGTAAGGCTGTGGGTGCCTATTAAGTTCATCACATTTGTGCAGCTGGCAACCATCCGACCTCCAACCCCTTCCCACCACCTAGGGATGGGGATGCCTTCCACTCCTATCGTGTGCATGCTGAGGTATCAAGGGTTCTTAGGCACTCAAGCTGCCCATCTGCTATGGAAAGGACAGCATTTTCAGTCACAACCATGGCATCCCACAGAGGTAGCAGGAGTCCTTCACCCTTCAGTTGGCTCACAAGTTTGGGAAACATGAGCTTTTTCGGCCACTACCTCTCTCTCAGGCAGATGCCCCTGGAACCTTCCTGCCAGAAACCTGCCCGCTGGTCAGTGTTCCGTGGAGCCTTCAGGCCACCAGGTGGTCCTTGTTAAGGCAGAAACCCAGGCAACACATACTAGGCTGTCAACAGCCCTTTCGGTCTGGCAACATCTTTCCCCATCAAACATCTGGACTCTTACCACTTCACTGGGATCACGGGAGAGGGCCATAGGGCCATGGAGCAACTTGTGGACATCATATGCCCGGACATTCTGCACTTGAGCCCTTTCGGTGACAAGATTTACCATGCACGACTCTGCCAGGGCCTCTGCCTAAAACCCTTGCTGTGCAACACGTTCCTCTTAGACATAAACTCCCAGCTGCCTGGATCCCTTTTGGCAGCATCCTGTTGTACTGGTGTCACGAAGGTCCTTTCAGGCCTAAGCATTTTAGGGAAATCTTTCTGCCCACAGTTGAGGCTGCAGACCCTGAGATTTTGGCTTATGTTTGACACAGTGGTCAGAATTCCTTTTGGTTCAGTAACTTGAGCCATTTCGGCCACCATCCCTACCTCTCTGCCCCCATCCATCTAAGGACCTGCCAACCACCAATTTACCCCTCACTATAATTCCAGAGGTCCTTCTCACCCAAAGTCATCAAGAAAGTATATACCCTTGAGACCATCTCCCTTACCATAGGCTGTAGAGACCAGCAATTTGAGGCATCTAGCACTCCTGGAATCCTTCCAGACAGGTGCGGTCCAGGGCAATGGCACTCTGAACCACTTCCATACACCTTCTGCCCTGGTGCTGGTGCCCCACAGGTCCTTTAGAAGACAGTGCTGCTCATGTAGTGGATTTCAGAAGAGCCTTTATGGGAAACAGCCTGCTCTAGTGCCAAGGAATATATGGCTTTATAGGCAACTACCTATCGAGAACACTGCTGCAAAGGGCTTCTTTTAGCCACCTCACCGTTTTCCAGGCAGTGCTCCCCCAAAACCTTCTGGCTACCAGGCTTCCTGCCAGCAAGCAATTCAGAATTCCCATTGGCCCCTAGTCTGTATGTATGCTGAGTCTCAGATTTTTAGTGCCAGAGGGTCTGCCTGTAATGGAAAGGAAAGCACCTGGTCATGGCACTAGCCACTGGGTCGATAGGTGTAGGCCTGAACCAGTCTAAGTCAGCAAACTAATGAAGTAAGATCCCTCTGGGCCACCATCCACCCATGTAGATGGTGTGCCACAGTAAACTTCCAGCCACCAACTGGCCTCCTGCATAAGGTTCTGTGAATTCTTCACATCCCTCGGTAGATGCATGGGATCCTCCTACCAGCATTTCAGTAGGAGGTGGCTTTTACAAGCCTTGGGCCCAGAAAGCCATCTGCTCCCTCTTACATCCCAGTACCCTACTGACTACATGCCTGACACATCAATGATGCTTTGGTGGGGTACTTCAGGACACCATGTCCCCTGACATTGTCGTCCTGGTGACCCTTTTGGCAAGTAGACTGTCACTTCACTTGGGTGCTGCAAACTGAGTTAAGAATCCATGCTGTAAAATATATGACCTTACCGGAAAGCATACTTACAACTTGCTGGTGCCTGAGGTCCTCTTTGGCCCCAGTATTCCCATCCTGTTAAAAGTCATGAGGGCCATTCCAGCCTTAAATGTTTTCGTGAGGTTCTTCCTGCTCATAGCACATACAGGAATCAGGTTGTCAATCCAGTTTGACAGCCTGCCTACTGTTGAAACTGGAGCACTTTCCTTTGAGGTATATATCCATGACCGAGATACACCAGGTCCTTTTCACTAAGGAATTCTGGGCCTTTTCAGTCACCATCCATCACCCAGGCAGTTTCATCTATGGAATTTGAGCCCTTTAGGCCACCATCATTCACCTACAGCTCAGGTGCCCAGTAGGATCACCGACCACCAAGAGTACCCTTGCTCTAAGGTTCCAGTACTATTTCTGCCCTGCTATAATCACGTCCCTGGGAACTGAAGGTTCTTATGCCACGAACCTGCCCCTGCGATGCAGAATTCTAGAACCCTTTAAGTGCAGAGTTAGGCCCGGCTATGGTGACCAATTGCTCCTTCAGTCCTCTGCTAGCTCGTGTGTCACGGCACTTTGAACCGTTTCAGTCACTGGTCTGCTTGCTGGTGTCCCTGGAGACATTCTGATCACCAGTCCACCCAGCATTTAAGGTCCCTATACACCTTATGGCCCTAAGTCTCATTGTTATTTAGGGGCACTCTGTACCCTTGTGACCATCAGCCTCCCAACAGGGCACAGAATGTGGAGCATTTAGTGTATCTCATCCATTTTGACCAGGAGGAACCTAGGGGGGGTTCCTTCGGAATCCTGCTGCCTTGGCCACTGGCACTCAGAGAGGACTTCTGGACATTCTGCTCTGGTCCTTCTGGCCTGTGGGTCCTTTCTTAACCACAATATCTTTGTGTAGTGTTCCAGGAGAGCCTTTATGTACACTAGCCTGCACCTTTGCTTTGGAATTGAGTTCTTTATTGGCAACTACCCTTTCAGAAATCAGAAGCATGGGGCTCCTTTTTGCCACTTCAACTCCATCAGGGTGTTGACCTAGGAAACCTTCTGGCCATGGCACTTGGATGCTATCCAGGGTTCTGGGCCCATACTCTGCATGCTCTGTGGAACTAAGGGTTCATTGGTGACCGGCCTGCCTGGCTGAGGTGGGAAGGAGAGTATTTTCAGTCACAGCACTGCCACCCTGCAAGGGAATTGTGAGCCCTCCCAGGCATCACTCAGCCCTCAAGCTCAGAAAGCCTGAGGCCTCAGCTGGGGGAGGGCTGTCTGTAAGAGACAGCCACTGTCTCTTACACATGTGACTCAGAAATCTTCCTGCCCAAAACCTGACCACTCACTGGGGTTCCAGCAATTATTCAGGCCCCCATATTGTCTTTATGCAATGCAAACATGAGTTCCTCTTACACAGCTTTCAGAAGGACTAGCTCTTTTTGTCTCTGTCATTCTCTCTTTCTCAGTCCTCAGGATGCCTCTGGATACCAACTTAACATTGGGCTGATGCCTGGGTGAGCACTTTCAGATACCATCTTACCTGGAATTACTGTCCTGGGGGCCCTTTTGTGACTGCCTGTGTACTGGAACACTATGGACTAAAGAATTCAAATCAAGAATATATGTCCCTACTAGAAACCATTCTTGTACTTTCATGTTAGTGTCATGAGGACACTTATGTTCCCATAAATTTATGGGAATCCATCCTGCCCACAGTACATGGTCATGTCTGGGTCCCAGGGATTTCTGGCCATTAATTTGAATATCTGCTACTGAAACCAAATCATGTTCTGTCACAATTTAGGATGCTTTCTGGGATATCATGGGCCTTTTCAGATCCAGAATCTGAGACTTTTAGACACCATCCATCCTCCTCTTTCCCGAACCCCTAGTTCCCCTGGGTCCTCACTTGGTAACCCAGGGAAATCTTCCAAACACCAACATGGCCTCTCACTAAGGGTTCAGGGCTCCTTCTGGCCTGTAGTCATCACATGTACCCAGGAACCAAATGTGATTCTGATATTAGTCTGTCCGTGTGATGGTGAACCCAGAACCCTTATGGTCACCAAACAGGCCTAGAACTGGGTAACTGATGGCCCTTTTAGTCTTTAGCTTCTCTGTTTTCAACAGAACCTATAATCCATTTGGCTAAAGGCTTCCCATGAGACTGTGTCTCTGGGGACCTTCCTATTAGTATCAGGCCCAGCCTCTGGGGTTCCCTATGTCCTTATGGACCATAGACCGAATGCAAGATAAGGAACCATATACCTTCTGACCACCATCTGCACTCCAGACTGTGGAACCCAGAGTCAACTGGGGATCATTTCTAACATGGAGATAGGTTTCACGGCATGAGCCATTCAGGGGTGCTGTCATGCTGGGGGCACTCCTGCACCATATCTGCCCTGGTACTGGTATTTGGGGCTTCCCGGGTAGCTCAGCTGGTAAAGAATCTGCCTGCAATTCGGCAGACCCTGGTTTGATTCCTGGGTCGGGAAGTTTCCCCTGGAAAAGGGATAGGCTACCTACTCCAGTATTCTTGGGATTCCCTGGTGGCTCAGACAGTAAAGAATCCACTTGAAATATGGGAGACCTGGGTTCAATCCTTGTGTTGGGAAGATCTCATGGAGGGCATGGCAGCCCACTCCAGTATTCTTGCCTGGAGAATCCCCATGGACAGAGGAGCCTGGTGAGCTACAGATCATGGGGTTGCAGATTCGGACATGACTGAGTCACTAAACACACACTGGTGTCTTAGGTGTGCTGAGAGCAGGCTGCCCACTCACTAGCTTCCAGAAGGTCCCATAAGGACATTAGCCTACTTAGTGCTTTGGAACACAGAAGCCTATAAGCAAACATCCATCCAGATGTCTGCAGTGATAGGGCCCTTCTGCATCACTGCACCTCTACCTGGTATACCTGGAAAGCTTCTGGCCTACAGACTTTTTGACAGTTAGGGTTCTGGGATATTCACTGGCCCCCAGTGTGAATTTCTACTGAGGAACCAAGGGTGCTTGGACAACCAGCCTACCCTTCTGCAGTGAAAACAGACGATTTCCCCTCATGGCACTAATACCCACCAGGTGGAACTGTGAGCCTTTCAGGCCTTCAATTATCTAGAAGTCTTGAGATCACATTCTTTTGGCTACAGTCTGCCCTCTCACGGATGCCGCAGCAATTTTCCCTGATGCTAAATTTCCCTCTCTCCAAGGTTCATAGCAAACACCCTCTTTCAACAACACAATAGATGACTCTACACACGGACATCAGTAGGTCATCAATACCAAAATCAGATTGATTATATTTTTTGCAGCCGAAGATTGAGAAGCTCTATACAGCCAGCAAAAACAAGACTGGGAGCTGACTATGACTCAGATCATGAGCTACTTATTGCAAAATTCAGACTTAAATTGAAGAAAATAGGGAAAACCACTAGACCATTCATCTATGACCTGAATCAAATCCTTTATGATTATATAGTGGAAGTGACAAATAGATTAAAGGGATTAGATCTGATAGACTGCCTGAAGAACTATGGACAGAGGTTTGTAATATTATTGTACGGGAGGCAGAGACCAAAAGCATCCCAAAGAAAAAGAAATCCAAGAAGGCAAAATGGTTGCCTAAGAAGGGCTTACAAATAAGCTGAGAAAAGGAGAGAAGCAAAAGCGAAAGATACACCCATCTGAATGCAGGGTTTCAAAGAATAGCAAGGAGAGATAAGAAAGCCTTCTTAAGTGAATAATGCAAAGAAATAGAGGAAAACAATAGAATGGGAAATACTAGAGATCTCTTCAAGAAAATTAGAGATACGAAGGGGAACATTTCAGGTGTAGATGGGCACAATAAAGGACAGAAA
Organism: Antilocapra americana; assembly: GCA_007570785.1. Classification (NCBI taxonomy): domain Eukaryota; kingdom Metazoa; phylum Chordata; class Mammalia; order Artiodactyla; family Antilocapridae; genus Antilocapra; species Antilocapra americana. The sequence continues at coordinate 1,289,247 of ML660679.1, read as the reverse complement.
TAGTAAGGATCTAACACAAACAAAACAGATCTTAATGATCTGAATAACCACAACGGTGTGGTCACTCACATAGAGTCAGGCATCCTTGAGTGTGAAGTCAAGTGGGCCTTAGGAAGCATCACTAAGAACAAAGCTAGTGGAGGTGATGGAATTCCAGTTGAGCTATTTCAAATCCTAAAAGATGATGCTGTTAAAAGTTCGGTACTCAGTATGTCAGCAAATTTAGAAAACTCAGCAGTGGCCACAGAACTGGAAAATATTGGTTTGCATTCCCATCCCAAAGGAAGGCAATGCCAAAAAATATTCAAACTACTGCACAACTGCACTCATTTCACATGCTAGCATGGTAATGCTCAAAATCCTTCAAGCTGGGTTTCAACATTACGTGAACCGAGAACTTCCAGATGTTCAAGCTGGATTTTGAAAAGGCAGAAGAACCAGAGATCACACTGACAGCTTCTATTGGATCACAGAAAAAGCAAGATAACTCCAGAAAAACATCAACTTATGCTTCATTGACTACAATAAAGCCTTTGACTGTGTGGATCACAACAAACTGTGGAAAATTCTGAAAGAGATCAGAATAACAGACCACTTTACCTGCCTCTTGAAAATCCTGTATGCAGGTCAAGAAGCGACAGTTCGAACTGGACATGGAACAATAGACTGGTTCCAAATTGGGAAAGGAGTACAAGGTTGTATATTGTCACCCTGATTATTTAACTTATTTGCAGAGTACATCATGTGAAACGCTGTGCTAGATGAAACACAACCTGGAATCAAGTTTGCTGAGAGAAATATCAATAACCTCGGATATGTAGATAACACCACCCTTATGGCAGAAAGCGAAGAGGAACTAAAGAGCCTCTTGATGGAGGTGAAATAGGAAAGTGAAAAAGACGGTTTAAAACTCAACGTTCTAAAAACTAAGATCATAGCATCTGGTCCCATCATTTCATGGAAAATAGATGGGGAAAAAATAATGCATACGGTGACTGCAACCATGAAATTAAAAACAAAAACAAAAAAATGCTTGCTCCTTGGAAGAGAAGTTATGACAAACCTAGACAGTGTATTAAAAAGCAGAGACATAACTTTGCCGACAAAAGTCCGTGTAGTCATAGCTATGGTTTTTCCAGTAGTCAGGTATGGATGTGAGAGTTAGACCACAAAGAAGGTTGAGTGTAGAAGAATTGATGCTTTTGAACTGTGGTGTTGGAGAAGACTCTTTTGAGAGTCCCTTGGATAGCCAAGATATCAAACCAGTCAATCCTAAGGGAAATCAACCTCAAATATTCATTGGAAGAACTGATGCTGAAGCTGAAGCTCTAATACTTTGGCCACCTGATGGGAAGAGCCAATCCACTGGAAAAGACCCTGATTCTGGGAAAGATTGATGGCAGGAGAAGAAGGGCAATAGAGGATGAGATGGCTGGATGGCCTCTTTGATTCAATGGACATGAATCTGAGCAAACTCCAGGAGATAGTGATGGAGAGGGAAGCCTGGTGTGCTGCAGTTCATGGGGTAGCAAAAAGTTGGACACAACTGACTGACTGAACAGCAACAAAGTTCAGGCAATCCTTAAAGTCCACAAACCTCAGGCAATAGAAACATGGGCCCCTCTTATTAAACCACCAACCTGATGATCCCTTTTGGTCTGTGTCCATATAGAGCTTCTCAGGCCCTGGGACTCTTCTGGATTCTTGCCTGCTAGCACATTGTAGTCCCAGAGGGCATTTCCAGACACCATCCACCATGGAACTCCTACTCTGGGGGTCCTGATTTAGCCACATTCCCAGTGAACTGGCATCACATGGGCTCCCCCCAAATCTGGTGATATGAAACATATAATTGGAAACCACTCTTCCAGTACCCTGGTCGTCTCTGTCACAATTAGGTACTGTACTCCACATCCTATCAGGGAAGCTTCCAGGGGATCTTACTGGTCAAAGTTCACAGACATGCTTGGGACCAGGGTAACGTCTGGCAATTACTTTACTTTTCTGGCAATTACTTTACTTTTCTGGCATTTACTTTTATATCTAGAGGTCTTTTGGTCACAGTACCAGACTTGGGCATGTGTAACCTGAGCCTTCATGGCTAAGGAATCTCAGCCCTTTCAGATACTGTACTTCTCAACAGCATGGATGAACCAATGAACTTTCAAGTCAACAGCATGTTTCCTCCCTTAGGGTCTGGTGTTCCTGGGGTCCAGAATTGTTTGGCTTCCCTGCAGACCTAAAGTCATTAGGTCACTAGACTGACATTGTGATGTAGAGATCAGGGCCTTTGCAGTCACTAGCCAGGCCTCACCTCGGGGATGGTCTTCAACTATCCCACTTGAAACAGAACCTAGAATCCTTTCAAACATGGAACTCCGCACCTATTGTGTCCCTGGGCACCTTCCTAGCACCATCTGGTCCCTGAATCTAGAGTTTCATGTATTCTGATGGCCCTAGCCCATCCATCAGCTGGAGGATTAGATACACTTCACATCATCACCTTCTTAGTGGATGTGAAACTCACAGCCTGAACTCTAGGTCCCTAAGGCTCTTCTGGCCCCATTTGGTCCACGGCACTCTCACAGAGGGAGCACATTCCAGACACCATTACCCTGGATGATGGGTTGATTTTGAGACCTGACTCTCTGTTCAGTGGGTTCTAGGAGAGCTCATATGGACACTGTGGTACAAGTAGGCCCTTTCATCACTATATCTCCATCTGGGCTGTACCACAGGCAACTTTCCACTGACTCTTACTTTCTAACAGCTAGAGTTCGGGTTTCCTATTAGACTCCAGCCTGTTTATGCTCTGGGGATCGGAGGATTCTTTTGCTACATGCAAAATGGACCATTCCCAAGGCCAGGCCTGGCTAGTGGCTGCAAAGGCCCTGATCTCTGCATCACAATGTCAGTCTAGTGACCTAATGACTTTAGGTCTGCAGGGAAGCCAAACAATTCTGGACCCTAAGGAACACCAGACCCTAAGGGAGGAAATGAGGGCATTTAGTTTATGGCACTAGCTTCCCAAACAGGAAGGGAGAGCTCTTCAGGCCTTCAGTCAGCTCAGAAACTAGAGAATCATAAACCCTCTAGGTCATCTTCTGTCCCTCATGTGGGTGTCCCAGCAAAGCTTCTTCCCCTCTTTCTAGGGCTCCAGGGATCCTTCAAGTCCCCAGATTTTCCTTAAATGATGGAACCATAGGGTCTTTCTAGTAGGCTATCAGCAAGAGGAGGCCTTCCTGCATGATTTAAATTGTGCTCTCCCAAGTTCTGGGACTCTTTCTGTCCCCTGCTATCTCGCTGGCGTTGTGGGTGGAACTTCTGGACACCACCTGCCCTGTGGGCTCTCTGGTCTCCAGACTGCCTGTGCACTGGAGTCCCATGTCCCCTTAAAGACTCTAGCTGGATCTCATGCTATAGCTCATATGTGCCTTTGGCTCCTGTTACTACCACCATTTTAGTGTCAGGAGTGACTTTCAGGATTTCCTTCCTGCCCATATTCTCCTGGCATGCTAGTGACCTGGAGGTATTGTGGCTGTCATTTTGCATCTCTGCCGCTGGACCAGAGTATGCTCAGTCATAGCTCAGACCATAGCTGTGTTACCCTGGGCCCTTTGGCTCAGGTGTCTGAGTCCCTTTGGCTACTAGAACTCCTGCCATCCCCACTTGCAGGTGCCCTGAGTATCCCTCCAACCACCCTCAGGTCTATTCTGACCTCTAGAAATCTAAGGCTCTTCTGGACATGTGCCAAACAGCATGCTGGTACTCTGGAACACTTTCAGACATGTTTTAACCTTGTACTCATATGTTATGGACCTTTCTGAGACCAGCTGCTTGTGTACACGTGCTCACTGCAGCACTGTGAAATACAGGTACTTACTGGAGTCATCCTTCCAGCAGCAGAGCACTTCAGGGGCCCCTTTCAGTCACCATACCTCCAGCATGCTACCAGTCTTCACACCATCTAGGGTTCAGATATTCCTGAATGACCCCAGCCCTTCCTCAGGCTGAAGAACCAAGGATTCTTTGGCCACCAGTATAGGACGTTTTGGACCTTGGTCAGCCCCCAAGCTGACCAAAGCAAGAAACATTTCAGCCCGTGAAAAACCACCAACAAAGTGAAGTCTAGCACCAGATGTCTTCACTGGTGAATTCAACCAAATATTTAAAGAATTTACACCAGTCTTTCTCAAACTCTTCCAAAAATATGAGAAGGAACACTTCTTAACTCATTATTTGAGGCTGGCATTCAGATATCAAAGTTGAATGAAGGCATCACCAGAAATAAAATTAGAAATTAATGTCCTTTATGAATATAGATATAAAAATCTTCAACAAAATACCAGCAAATAAAATACAATAGGATTAAAAGCATTAAAAATTATATACCATGATTAAGTGGCATTTAAGCCAGAAATGCAAGGTTGAATATAAAATCAATCAACATAGTATCAATACATCACACTGATATAACCAAGGGAAGAAAATACATAATCATCTCATTAGACACTGAAAAGGCATTTGAGAAAGTCTGATACGCTTTCATGATAAGACCTCTCAGAACACTAGAAATAGAAGGGAACTACCTCAATATAATAAAAAGCATTTATGAAAACCCACAGTTAATAACAGACTCAATGCTGAAAGGCTGAAAGCTTTCCCACTATGATCAAGAACAAGTCAAGGATCCCTATGTTCACCATTGCTATTTAACAACGCACTACAACTTTTAGCCAGAAAAATAAGGCAAAAAAATAAATAAATAAAAGACATTCCAGTTGAAAATGAAGAAGGAGAACTACTCACAAATGACAAGATTTGCATGTAGAAAATCCCAAAGACTACAGAAGAAAATTATTACAGTTAATTTAAAACTTTAGCAATGTTGAAGGGTACAAAATCAGCACATATTTCTAAATCAGAAATGAAAAATCAGAAAAGATAATTAATATAGCAATTTCATTTATAACAGTATCTAAAAGAACAAAATACTGGGAATAAATTTAACCAAGGAATTGTACAATGAAAAGCATAGAACAATGTTGAAAAAAAATTAAAGAAGGCCTAAATAAGTAGAAAAATATTCCTTGTTCATGGATAGGAAGATTTAATATAGTCAAAATGTCAATACAGGTTTCCCCTGCTATCTGAAAGTGGAGTGTTCCTATGAAACCTTTTATAAACTGAAATGGTGTTAAGCAAAGAAGCAATTATCTGAAGACATATCTTGCTAATGGATGCACAGAATAAACTGAGATAAAGCAGAGATACTCACAGACACAGTTCATAGCTAGGGCAACTTGATGCTGAGTATATTTTCCAGGAAAGAGCTTGGTGGTGTCACTTTTGATGCTCAGGGTGCATGCTGCCTCTATAACCACTCCCTGCAAAGGAAATGCTAAACACTATCTTTGTTTTTTGCCTTTTTTTTTGTAAAAGCAAAAATTCTCTTCAGATTTCTTTTGGTTAGTGAAAACGTAGTTATTTCCTAAAAGTGAAGTGGCAAAAACTGAACTTTTGAAAAACTGGGGATACCTTTACTACCCAAAGCAATATACAGATTCAATGCAATCCCTATATATACTCAAACAGTTTTTCTTTTACAGAAGTGAAAAAATCAAACTCCAAGTTCATATGGATGTGCAAGGGTGGAGGGGTTCTGGATAGCCAAAACAATCTTGAAAAAGATAAACAAATAGGCTCCAGTTTCATCCATCTCATTAGAACTGATTTGAATGTATTACTTTTAATGGCTGAGTAATATTCCATTGTGTATATGTACCACAGCTTCCTTATCCATTCACCTGCTGATGGACATCTAGGTTGCTTTCATGTCCTGGCTATTGTAAACAGTGCAGCGATGAACATTGGGGTACACGTGTCTCTTTCAATTCTGGTTTCCTCAGCGAGGGTGGGATGATACGGGAGAACGGCATTGAAACATGTAAATTATCATATGTGAAATGAATCGACAGCCCAGGTTTAATGCATGATACAGGGTGCACCAGGATGACCCAGTGGGATAGAATCGGGAGGGATGTGGGAGAGGGGTTCTGGAAGGGGAACACATGTATACCCATGACAGATTCATGTCAATGTATGGCAGAACCAACACAATATTGTAAAGAAAAAAGTTTTTCTTGAATTTGTTACAATAAAAAATAAAAATAAAAAATTGTACAATGTGAAAAAAAGGAAAAAGATAAAGTTGTAGAACTCACACTTCTCAATTTTAAAACTTATTGCAAAACTAGAGTAATCAAAACAGTGTGGTGCTGACATAAGGATAGATGTATCTACCAATAGAATAAAATTAAGAGTTCAAAAATAAACACATACATCTATGGTAAATTGCTTTTTGACAAGGGTGGCAAGTACATTAAACAGGGAAAGAACAATCTCTTCAACAGATGGTGGCTAGGAGAACTGGATTCCCACATTCAAAAGAATGAAGCTGGACTCCTACTTCACACCATATACATAGGTTAACTCAAAATGAAGCAACAACTTAAATACAAATGCTAAAACCATAAAACTCTTAAAAGAAAACTAGGATAAATCTTTATGACCTTGGATTCAGAAATAGGTTCTTATAAATAACACCAAAAGCATGAGCAAAAAAAATTAAAAAAATAAATAATGGACTAAATCAAAATGAAATATTTTGGTACATCAAAGCACATCATCAGGAATATGAAAAGACAACCTATGGGATGGGGGGAAATATCTGGAAATCATAGGTTTTAATATCTAGACCACATAACATCTACAACTCTACAACAAAAAGACAACCAATTAAAAAATGGTTAAGGGACTCAGACATTTCTCCAGAGAAGATATACAAATGGCCAATAAGCACATGAAAAGATGTGCAACATAATTGGTCACTAGGGAAATGCAATAACCTCAGATATGCAGATGATACCACCCTTACGGCAGAAAGCGAAGAAGAACTAAAGAGCCTCTTCATGAAAGTCAAAGAGGAGAGTGAAAAAGTTGGCTTAAAACTCAGCATTCAGAAAACTAAGATCATGGCATCTGGTCCCATCACTTCATGGTAAATAGATACGGAAACAGTGAGAGACTATTTTCTTGGGCTCCAAAATCACTGCAGATGGTGACTGCAGCCATGATATTAAAAGACGCTTGCTCCTGGGAAGAAAAGCTATGACCAACCTAGACAGCATATTAAAAAGCAGAGACAGCTGCTGCCCGTCACTGGCGGTTCTGGGTAGTCTGAGGGGAGAGTATGTGGCGAGTTCCAGCCTGGCACGGCCGGGCTCCAAAGGCGAGGGCACTACCGCCGCTGCCTAGCTCGTGGCGCCTGAAAGCCGGGGCGCGCGGATGGTGCCAGCTTGGTGTGGGTGCTGACCCCACGCGGCTCCCCCTCCCCCACACGGTGGCTCGCTGCCTCCCGCAGCCCGGCCAAGCCGTGGCTCCTGCCTGCACCTGTTGTGGGACTTGAGGAAAAGGTCCCTCGGGCTGGAGGACCCGTCCCAGCTGTGGAGCCGCTACCTCGGAAGAAGAGAATTTATCCAAAGATTAAAAATTGAAGCAACGTTGAATGTGCATGATGGCTGTGTTAATACAATCTGTTGTAATGAGACTGGAGAATATATTTTTTCTGGCTCAGATGACACCAAGCTAGTAATTAGTAATCCTTACAGCAGAAAGCTTTTGACAACAATTCGCTCAGGGCACCAAGCAAATATATTTAGTGCGAAGTTCTTACCGTGCAAAGATGATAAGCAGATTGCGTCCTGCTCTGGGGACGGAGTGATCTTCTACACCCACGTCGAGCACGATGCAGAGGCTAACAGGCAGTGCCAGTTCACGTGCCATTATGGGACCGCCTACGAGGTTATGACTGTGCCTAACGACCCGTGTACCTTTCTGTCTTGTGGTGAAGATGGAACTGTTAGGTGGTTTGATACACGCATCAAAACTAGCTGTATGAAAGAAGACTTCAAAGATGATATTTTAATTAACTGCCAATGTGCTGCCACTTCTGTAGCTATTTGCCCACCAATACCATATTATCTTGCTGTTGGTTGTTCTGATAGCTCAGTACGTATATATGATTGGTGAATGCTGGGCACAAGAGCTACAGGGAATTATGCAGGCTGAGGAACTACTGGAATGGTTGCTCGTTTTATCCCTTCCCATCTGAATAATAAGTCATGCAAGGTGACATCTCTTTGTTACAGTGAAGATGACCAAGAGATTCTTGTTAGTTACTCTTCAGATTATATATATCTTTTTGACCCAAAAGATGATACAGCATGAGAACTTAAAACTCCTTCTGCAGAAGAGAGAAGGGAAGAGTTGCGACAGCCTCCAGTTAAACGTCTGAGACTTCATGGTGACTGGTCAGATACTAGACCCTGAGCAAGGCCTGAAAGTGAGCGAGAACGAGACAGAGAGCAAAGTCCCAATGTGTCATTGATGCAGAGAATGTCTGACATGTTATCAAGGTGGTTTGAAGAAGCAAGCGAAGTCACACAAAGCAATAGAGCACGAGGACGATCTCGACCCAGAGGTGGGATGAATCAGTCAGATGTTTCAACTCTTCCTACAGTCCCATCAAGTACTAATTTGGAAGTGGGTGAAACGGCAATGGAAGTAGATACTCCAGATTAACAGTCTCTTCAGCCTTCCACATCCTCTGTTGTGTCAACTCAGGGTCATTTGGCATCATCTTCTACAGAAAGCCCTCATTCTACTTCTTTGCTGTCTTCTCCAGACAGTGAACACAGGCAGTCTGGTGAGGCATCTGCACACCATGCACATCATCAGTCTGATAACAGTAATGAAAAGCTGAGCCCCAAACCAGGGGCAAGTGAACCAATTTTAAGTTTGCACTACAGCACAGAAGGGACAACCACAAGCACAATAAGACTGAACTTTACAGATGAATGGAGCAGTACTGCCTCAAGTTCCAGGGGAAATGGGAGCCACTGCAAACCTGAGGATCAGGAGGAATCCTTGGTCCCCCAGAGCCCAGTGCAACCACCAGAAGGAGAGAGTGAAGCAAAAACTCCTGAAGAATCATCAGAGGATGTGACACTTCAGGAAGGTACATCTGCAGAAAGCACAGTTCAAAACCATATAGATACAGCACAATCAGATAAGTTTACTTCTGAGCCGTTGGATTCTGGCTCAGGAGAAAGGAATGACTTCAACCTTGATAGCCCTTGTGGGGTTGCAGAAGAACCCACGTTGTCTGAAAAAGGCACAGAACCAGGAACTTCAGGTCAAACTAGCACTACGAGTGCTTCCAAACATAGCACCAGCAATCCTGAGCCTCAGTCACAAACAGAAGCCATTGGGCCCTCGCCCCACGAGGAAACACCGACCAGGGACTCTGCTCTCCAGGACACAGATGACAGCAACGACAACCCAGTGCTGATCCCAGGTGCGAGGTACCGAGCAGGACCTGGTGACAGACACTCTGCTGTTGCCCGCATTCAGGAGTTCTTCAGGCAAAGAAAAGAAAGGAAAGAAATGGAGGAATTGGATACTTTGAACATTAGAAGGCCACTAGTAAAGATGGTTTATAAGGGCCATCGCAACTCCAGGACAATGATAAAAGAAGTCAATTTCTGGGGTGCAAACTTTGTAATGAGTGGTTCTAACTGTGGCCATATCTTCATCTGGGATCGTCACACTGCTGAGCATTTAATGCTTCTGGAGGCTGATAATCATGTGGTAAACTGCCTGCAGCCACACCCGTTTGACCCAATTCTCGCCTCATCTGGTATAGATTATGACATAAAAATCTGGTCACCGCTAGAAGAATCAAGGATTTTTAACTGAAAACTTGCTGATGAAGTTATAACTCGAAATGAACTCATGCTGGAAGAGACTAGAAATACCATCACAGTTCCAGCCTCTTTCATGCTGAGGATGTTGGCTTCACTGAACCATATTCGAGCTGACCGGTTAGAGAGTGACAGATCAGAAGGCTCTGGTCAGGAGAATGAAAATGAGGATGAAGAATAATCAACTCTTAACTGGCAAGCACTTAGATGTTCTGAAATTTGTATAAGACATTTATTATATATATATTTTTCTTTTTTTCTTTACAGAGCTTTAGTGCCGTTTTAAGGTTGTGGTTTTTTTGAGTTTTTCCCTTTTCGGGGGATAACCTAACATTGGTTTGGAATGATTGTGTGCATGAATTTGGGAGTGTGTGTAAAACAAAACTAGCAAAATGTTTTAAAAACTTTTTGCCATGTGTGAGGAGTGCTAAAAAATGCACAGTGCAATATTGCCCCCGACCTTCAGATGTGGGGCTCGGATCAGTGCTGAAGAAGGATTTCATTATAGTGGAAATACTGGTTCAAAGAAATGTCTATACTTGCCATTTGCATGTTTATTGCTTTCTAATTAAAGAAGTTGGATGTTTAAAAAAATAAATAAATAAAAATTAAAAGCAGAGACATTACTTTGCCAACAAAGGTCTGTCTAGTCAAGGCTATGGTTTTTCCAGTAGTCATGTAGGGATGTGAGAGTTGGACTATATATATAAGAAAGCTGAGCACTGAAGAGCTGATGCTTTTGAACTGCCATATTGGAGAAGATTCTTGAGAGTCCCTTGGACTGCAAGGAGATCCAACCAGTCCATCCTAAAGGAAATCAGTCCTGAATATTCATTGGAAGGACTGACGCTGAAGCTGAAACTCCAAATCTTGATGCAAAGAACTGACTCATTGGAAAAGACCCTGATCCTGGAAAGGTTGAAGGCAGGAGGCAAGGAGACAACAGAGGATGAGATGGTTGGATGGCATCACAGACTCGATGAACATGAGTTTGAGTAAGCTCTGGGAACTGGTGACGGACAGGGAAGTCTGGCGTGCTGCAGTTCATGGGGTTGCAAAGAGTTGGACATAACTAAGCAACTGAACTGAACTGAGGGAAATGCAAATCAAAACCAAAATTATATACCTCTTTATATCCATTAAGAGGGCTATAATTAAAAAAAACAGATTAAGTGCCAGAAAATATGTAGAAAAATTGCAACCCTCATACCTTTCTGGTGGTGGTGGTGGTTTAGTCACTAAGTCGTGTCCAACTCTCACGACCCCATGGACTGTAGCCCGCCAGGCTCCTCTGTCCATGGGATTTTTCAGGCAAGAATACTGGAGAGGATTGCCATTTCCTTCTCCAGGGGATCTTCCCAACCAAGGAATCGAACACAGGTCTCCTGCATTGCAGGCAGATTCTTTACAGACTGAGCTATGAGGGAAGCCCAATTTCTGGTAGAAATGTAAAATGATGTAGCCACTATGGAAAATAGTTTGGCAATACCTCAGAAAACTACACATATAATTAACATATAGCCCAGTAAATCTACCCCAAGTTGTACAGTCACAGGAATTAAACGCACATACTCAAACATACACTTGTATATGCCAGTGTTCTTTGCAGTATTATTTGCAATAGCCAACAGGTGGAAACAACCCAAGTATCTATCAACAGATGAACAGATAAATTAAGGATGGTATGTACATACACTGAGATATTATTCAACTATAAAAAGGAATGAAGTTCTGATGCATGCTACAACATGGATGAACTTTGAAAACATTATGCTAAGTGAAATAAACCAGCTACAAGAGGACACATGTTGCATGATTCCACTTATATGGGTTACTTTCAGTATATAAATTCGTAGAGATAGAAAGTATAATAGAGGTTACCAAGGCTGGGGCAGGGGGATAGAAGTTATTGTTTTTGTTCGGGATGGTGAAAAGTTCTGGAAGTGGATAGTAGTTATGGTTGCACAACACTGTGAATGTGCTTAATGTAACTGAAATTAAAAATGGTTAAAAGAGAAATTTTATGATATATATTTTTTAACCACAATTTTTAAAAGTTAATAATGTGCTATGCAAAAACCATTAAACTATACACTTACGGGTGTGAATTGTATGGTATGGGAATTATATGCAATATAGCTATATTTAAAAAAGAAAAATAGTTTTGAAGATCTTAGATAACTAAAAACATATTTATGCTAAATTGTTAATTAATAGATCTTCAGTAAATATCTAGATCATTATAAATGAGATAAGATACTGAAAGTTAATTTCTTGGCATAATTTTAATGGTGTATACATTTGGATTCATTAATGAACATGCTCATTTTTTTCCAATTTGAGAAATTTTACCAGGATATATTAATAGTATTATAGCCTTTGAAAGTGAAAGTAGCTCAGTCATGTCCGACTCTGTGACCCCATGGACTATACAGTCCGTGGAATTCTTGAGGCCAGAATACTGGAATGGGTAGCCTTTCCCTTCTCCAGGGTAATCTTCCCAACCCAGGGATCGAACCCAGGTCTCCCCCATTACAGGCAGATTCTTTAACAGCTGAGCCACAAGGGAAGCCCATTATATCCTTTATATGACTATAAAAAGTCATAAAATGTTTATCTGTAAGCTTTGATAGTCTGCTATAAAATACTAGTGAATGACAGACAGTTCACAATTATCCACTTTCAAGATTTTTCTGTATAATAGAAGTTACCAATTATTAAAATTTTTAATTAATATATTGCATGCAAGGTATGGAGAGTATGTTATTATAAAGAAAGGAAAATATTTTTTCCTGAAATAAAAGAACTGGTCGTTCCAGAATGAAAAAGAAAAAAGTGTTAGTCAAAACCCGAAAGGATATAAAAAGTTGCAAAATATTCATGGGTGGGGAAATTTGTTCTGGTCCAAGCTAGCTAAGGTTGATAAATTTATTAATAAGATTTTAAAAACAGCTTTAATATCAAATATTATACTGATGCAAAGCTAGAATTAGGTTCTCCTGCTGTTAAAATGACACAATTTTCTCATTGTTTTGCTCTTAAGAGGATATAAAAGGTTTTTCTTTTTCTTCTGGTAATCTGCTTTGAAGGCAAATAGGCTACGTCTTATTAGAGTAATTTCCTGTCTTATGTTGACTTCACCATACCTTTAATTATTTAACAAAACAAAGCTTTCTCACACTTAAAAGATGTAAAGTTTTTTACAATCATGTTAACTCCAACATTTATTTTAAAAATTTCTTATTATCATTTGCATAAAATAGGTAGCCAAGTATCATTTTTCACTGACCCATGATCCCATTTAATTAAATGTTCAATCCTCCTAACAAATTCTGACATTTCATCCTCCTAGAACTGAGTCCTAAATGTTATCTTTTGCACCTAAAATTCCCTGGAGGAGGGCGTGGCAACCCATTCCAGTATTCTTACCTGAAGAATCCCATGGATGGAGGAGTGAGGCAGGCTACAGTCCACAGCGTAGCAAAGAGTTCAACACAACTGAAGTGACATCATGCACGCACCTAAAACTGTCTTTGAATTTCCCAAAGGCCCCTGGAAAATCACAAAGGATTCGTTCTTTCACCTTGTAATATGAGCTGCTAGAAATTATTAGGATTTTTATATGTTTTGAGTACATGGGAAGTATTGTCAAATCAGAAGAGCCACTTAGCCTTCCTGAGGCTAACTATGTATGGGTAAAATGGTATTAATATAAATATTTAAGAAATTACATGAATTTCCTAGAGATTCATCAATGTCCTTGCTGTCAGTGATGTTTCAATTTATCAGAGTCCTAGTGCTGTTTTTCTTGATATTAGACAACATTAGTATTATGTTATTAGTGATAATTTCAGTTATTTTAAATTCAGTTATTTAAATTGTGTCCCTTGGGCACAATTTAACTTCTTAAAATTAAATCCTGCTTCCTTGGTAGCTCAGACGGTAAAGAATCTGCCTGCAATGCAAGAGACCTGGGTTTGGTCCCTGGGTCAGGAAGGTCCCCTGGGGAAGGGAATGGCAACCCACTCCAGTATTCTTGCCTGGAGAATTCCATGGGCAGAGGAGCCTGGGGGCAGGGGGGCAGGGGCTACAGTCTGTAGGAAGGCAAGAGGCAGACACAAGTGAGCAACTAACACACACATATGTTCTAGGCCAGTGATTTTCAACTGAGAATTCCCATCACTTGTCTATGGAATTTTATTAACATGTTCAGGACCTACTCCAGTCTTGATATTCTTTACTTCATGTTTTTTATATATTCTTGGTATATTCTAAATAAATACTTGATGTATTCTTGGTATATTATGTCTTGGGATTATTACTTCTTACATTTGAAGGCTTTTTTTCTCTGTAAGCATTATATACACTCATTTTCATAAATTATATATCCACTCTTCTTTGAGAATAGGGCTGTTATGTTTATAGTTTGTCTAAAACCTTTTTGATATGACTATTTTATGCTGCATGCCACAAAACCAAATTTCCTGGTTAAATGCATTATTTTTATAATGAACTCTCATCAGATCATTCATTCTGAAACTCAGCAGTAATAAGTTAACCACAAGCATTGTGTCTTTTGTCAACCACAGATTGCTTTCTTTTCTGTTTTTTTGGTTACTCTGATGCTTCCCTGAATGCACTTGCCACAAGCTACAGGCCAGAATGCTTATCATACAGAAAGGATTGTCTCAGAGAGCCATGGAAAAGGCCTATGCCAGCTGGGTATTCTTAGGCACAGGCTTCTAATGGCATCACTTAATTCTGAGGCCATACCAGTGGCTAGGATCAGAATTTCCAGAATCCTAGTAGAAAACTGGATGGGTTTATGAAACTGGTAACCCGAAATCAAGTGGAACAAGAATTAATTACAGAGGACTGAATGAAGTGATGAACAATGATTATAGGTTTTGTTAGGAATATTGCCACTACTTTAGTGTTCTGTTTTCTGCATGTAAGCTATCTCTAACTCAACAATTTAGCAGACTATATTTTTGTAAACAGAAATGAAACATTTATCTTTCTCTTCCTGATTGATCCCTTTACAATTCAGAAACTTTTATTGAGTATTCTCATTATCATGGCAATATTGCTTTTGTGTATAGTGTCTATCCTTCTTGTTAACAGAATCTAATTGCAAACATTGGTTATGCAACCAAGGCGTTTACTGGAATGTCATATTTGAGAATGAGGTTCATTTAATAAGATATGACTAGAAACTTTAAAGGAAAGGAACAAAGGTTGACTTTATGGAACAAATGCTTACAAAGCACTCTTAAGAAAATTGGCCTGATATGTTACATACAGGCTTCCAGTTTTATAAATGAGTAGGGAAAATCACTTGCTGACAGGCAAGGAGTCTTGGGGTATTTTGTTGATCTCAGGAAAAGAGGGATGCACCCAAATCCACAGGTAATGAAGGTAAAATGTGATGGCAAGTTCCTGGCTTGGCTTCCTATCCTCAAGAGGCTTTTACATTCCAGTCGGAGATTCCTTGTGAAAACTTGCAGTAAATTATGTACAAAATCATTATTTCTGCTTCTATGTAAATAATCAGGCCAGCTCTAATGAGATCAGTTTTATTTTGTGATCCAGAATAATATTTCTTTGATATTATGGTTGCTCAAAGGAGGAGGGGTGACAGTAGAAAAAAAATGTTTCTGAAACGGTACTCAACGTCACTAATCATTAGGGAGATGCAAATCAAAAGCACAGGGAGACATCACTTCACACCTATTAGAATGGCTATCATCAAAAAGATAAGAGATAAATGCTCTTGAGGTTTGGAGAGAGTGAACCCTTGTTCACTGTTTGTTTGATCGTAGATTGGTACAGCCAATATGGAAAGTATGGACGTTTCTCAAAAAACTAAAAATAGGACTACCAAATGATCCAACAGTTCTACTGCTGGGTATATATCTGAAGGAAAGCAAATCATTACGTTGAAGACATGTCTGTACCTCCATGTTCATTGTGGCATTATTTACATAGCCAAGACATGGAAACATCGTAAGTGTCCATCAATAGAAAAATGGATTAAGAAGTGTAGTATATACATACAACAGAATTGTATTCAGCCACAAAAAAGGAGGAAATCCTGCCATTTGTAACAACAACATGGACAGTCTTTGTGGGCGCTATGCTAAGTGAAGTAAGTCTGACAGAGAAAGAGAAATACTATATGATCTCACTTATATGTGGAATATTAAAAAAAACTTCATAGCAAAATAGGTAAGATTTATGGTTACCAGAGGGCAAGAGAAGAAGGGGGTGGCAGAGGATGAGATGGTTAGACAGCATCACTGACTCAATGGACATGAGTTTGTGCAAACTCTGGGAGATAGTGAAGGACAGGGAAGCCTGGTACACTGCAATTCATAAAGAGTCAGACACAACTTACCAGCTGAACAACAATAATGGTTACCAGAGGTGGGGGTTGGGGCTGAGTAAATGGGATCAAGGTGGTTGAAAAGTACAAACTTGTAGTTATAAGACATGGAAATGTAATGTACAACATAATGACTATAGTTAATACTGATGTATGGTATATTTTAAAGTTGCTAAGAGAGTAGATCATAACAGCTCTCATCACAAAAACATTTTTGTTCTACTTATATGAGATGATGGACAACTAAATTCACTGTGATAATCATTTGACAGTTTATGTAAGTCAAGTCATTATGCTGTATACCTTAAAACTATACAGTGCTATATGTCAATTATATCTCAATAAAACTGAGAGAAAAACCCAAATGAGATGAAAACAATTTTTGATTATGTTTCAATAATAAAAAAAAAAAGTATAACACATCCATCCGGGTTATCACTTTCTGGTCCTGACAGTTGTCTTTGAGCTATTTCTTACCTCTTGGTAAATTGCAAGTAACTGATGGATATGCAAATTCTGTCTTGGCTGATAGAAATTTAATTGACTTTCTCTCCCACTACGGAAGAACCATTTTTGGCATTTACCTGTAAACTGGAATGAATTCTATTATGCTGTCCAAACTGTCAACCTGTACCAAATATTTCAATCTTTCAGTTTCTTTCAATACTTGGCTATATCCTTCCAAACTAACATTTCCAGGTTTTCTCTCTCCTACCTTGGTATCAACAAGAACTAAAACCTGACTAGCAGATCCTTATACTGACTCTAGGTGCTTCATAGCTGGCCTTTTCTCCAGGATCTGAAAGGGCAATGTTTAGCTAAAGTCAGACCAACTTGATATATACCTTGAAGGACTCACCACTGTAGCACTGCGAGCGTGCTAAGTTACTTAAGTCCTGTTCAACTCTGTGTGACCCTATGGATCGTAGCCTGACAGGCTCCTCTGTCAGCTTCTCCAGGCAAGAATACTGGAGTGGGTTGCCATGCCCTCCTCCAGGCAATCTTCTGGACCAACCCAGGGATCAAATCTGCATGGAGGGAGGAGGGAGGGGGGTTCTGGAGGGGGAGCATATGTATACCCATGGCGGATTCATGTCAATTTATGGCAAAACCAACACAATAAAGTAAAGAAAATTAAAAAAAAAAAAAGAACAAACATTTAATTTCAAACCAATTAAAAAAAAATCTGCATCTCTTACCTCTCCTCATTGGCAGGCAGATTCTTTACCACTAGTGCCACCTGGAAAGCCTGTGGCAGACTATGCACGACCTGATTTCTTCCTAGACAAGTATATCGGTCACTAAGAAATTCTGGTGATATGCTAAGGCATTAAGTTGCAGGCCCTCCTGCTTACAGATTTTAGCATTTTCCTTCCTCCTTCCACAGCCACCTAGTGCTTGGTCTCTGCTGCATACAAAGGCTTTGCTTGCCCACCCCTTCCTTAAGTTGTTTCTGGCTTGGGCTCTAAACATCTCCCAGTGCAACTGTCCCTCTACCCCTATTGCAATGTGCTGTGCTGTGTGCAGTCGCTTCAGTCCGGTGGGACTCTTTGCGACCCTATGGACTGTAGCCTCCCAGGCTCCTCTGTCCATGGGATTCTCTAGGCAAGAATACTGGAAGCAGTTGCCATTTTCTTCTCTAGGGTATCTTCCCCACCCAGGAATGGAACTCCCAGCTCCTGCAATGCAGGCAAATTCTTTACCTCTGAGCCACTGGGGAAGCCCTATTGCAACAGCCATTCAATAAAGCCTTTCTTTACTAACTTTCAGGTGTGCATTTTCTTTTTTTTCCCCCTGTATAAGACGTTCCAGTCACCAACCATCCTGGGTCCAGGGAAAACGAGCGCCCTTCGAGTCTGTGTATCCACCATCTCCCCGCCCCGTACCTCGCCCAACACTAGGTAGGGCTCTTCCGGCTTTCAGGAACTGGCCTGCCTGCATTCAGAGGAACCTAAGGCTTTTCATTTTGGCCATCATCCTTCCCACGTGCTGGCACCCAGGATTCCTTCCAGTCACCAACCTGCCCCTAGGGTCCTACCAGCTGTCATCTTTGCCGCACACTGATGCACCGGCGTCCGTTCCAGTCACTGCCTCCCCCGCCCCAGCTTAGGACCCAGTTGCCCTTTCAGAGACTTACGGCCCATGCAGTGAGGGTCCTGGAGGGCCCTTCATGCTACCAGCAAGCCTGCGCCCTGTGGCAACCAGGCCCTTCCAGCCATTTACCTGCTTGAGTACTGATGCCGCTTCCAGGGGACCTCAAACTACTGATCCACCGGTCCCTCTCACCATTTCCGGTCTCTGAGCTGGTGCCCCCAGGGGCTCTTCCGATCACGCCTGTGTCCACCCACTAGGGTTCCGGGGCCCCTGCGGACATTAACCTGAGGGCGCTCTGTCAACTGGGGACCCGCACTGTTCTCCTCACTTGCTGGGGACCCAACCAAGCCCAGAGACAGCAACGGGCCTGTCCCTGCAACCTGACTGCAGTGGTAGCAGTGGCCCGGACCCTGGCAGCTCTGCAACCTGACCGGGGCCTGCCCTTTGCCTCCTGCAGTGGGTCAGTGCAGCTGGAGGATGTCAGAAGGCCCAAAGGTGCAAGAAGCTGCCTCCCTCGAAGTGAGCCTGGCCTTCTTGGACACGCACACGTCCTGGGACCTGCTTCAGCCACTCTGTCCCCAGTGAAGGAGATGCATGCCAAGCTCGACGGAGCGGTGCCTCGCCGGCTGGGCAGGTAAGTGGCACCCCAGACAAGGCCAAGGGACAGGTCGGGGACCAGCAGGTGGCTGGGAGGCCTGCTGCCAGCTCTGGAGAGTGGCTGAGGGGAAAGATAGAACAAAGTACTTCCTCCTTGGGCTAGCAGGCAGAGCCCAACATTTTGAAAGGTGTACTGGCTGGTGATAAAAGGCTTAATTCATATAGTATAAAAAGATTTCTCTGAGTTTTTCTCTCAACCTTTTAGGACAGCAGTCCTCGACCTCCAGGATATAATGCCTGATGATCTGAGGTGGAGCTGATGTAATAATACTAGCAATAAAATGCATAATAAATGTAATGAGCTTGAATCATCACAAAACCCATCCCTCTACCCTGGTCTGTGGAAAAATTATCTTTAGGGAAACCAGTGCCTGGTGCCAAAAAGGTTGGGGACTGCTGTTTTAAGGGACACATTAAAATCATTTTTCTGCTACCTCTAGGCTTCGAGACCTAACATGCTGACATTGGATAAAAAATAGAAATCACAGATCTTATTAAGTAAACTTTTTGTTAAAAATTTTTTGTTTTTTACAAAACAGATGTGTTCTGGCATGACTTTCAGAAGTGGAATCTTTATGCCACCACTAGAATAGACACCAGGAGCCACACAGGACTGCATTTGTTTGGTAGGTTAGACGAGGTGGAACAAAGGGCCTTGGAAAGAAAGAAAGGAAAGTGTTCATATTTAGAGGATATTTTCGTGTTATAACCATCTTTCATGTATTTGATTTCCCTTCTGCATACATGGTTGATAAGGTTATGTCCTTTTTTGAAATATCTACTCTTTCTTCATGTTCCAACTTTTCTGAGATGCACAAACTATGTTAAAAGTACAGGTAGGGAACTTCCCTGGTGGCCCAGTGCTTAAAGAATCCATCTTCCAATGCAGATAACATGGGATTGGCTCCTGGTCGGGGAACTAAGATCCCGCATGCCATGGGGCAGCTAAACCTGTGTGCCTCAACAAAAAGATCCCTGCATGACACATCTAAGACCCAAAAAACAAATAAATACAATTAAAAATGAATTATATAGAAAAGTAGAGGAGTAAAAGAACATATTTTACTACTATCTTATTAAAATTCCTATGAAATCTTATCTTTTGATTATGAAATGGCTGAACCTCCTCTTTGAGCTGCATTTTCTTTTGCTCTGTTTATAGTCCATAATGGACAAATAGATCCCAGTTTGCAACATCTAGTATCCAATGTTTAAGAATGTACAAATTCTTAGTTGTATGACTAAAATTAGCCCATTTGTATACCTTGTGTTGAAACTCATAGGAAAGCTTGTCCTTTGTAAAATACTTTTGAAATTGAATCTGAGTTTGTTCAGCTGCCTTTGAGCAGTATACTTGTCTATACTTGTCCACTGTATTAGCAATATTGAGGAGGAGGTGAGGAAGACATGTTGAGAGCCAGGATGATCACAATGAGAAGTCACTTTGCACCATGATCATTTTGTTAGGTGTGCATTTTTGTTTAATGGTACTGTGTATAAAGTAGACAAATAAGTTTTTATTTTAGATAGCTAAATTTTCTAGATATTTAGAAATGTCCAATGTATTTAAAGTAGTGGTAGTAGGGACTTCACTGGTGGTTCAGTGGTTAAGGCTTCACCTTCTAATGCAGAGGTGTGGGTTCCATCCCTGTTTGGGGAGCTAAGATCTCACATGCCTCAAAGCCAAAAATCCAGAGCATAAAAACAGAGGCGATATTGTTACAAATTCAAAAAAGACTTTAAAAATAGTCCACACTAAAAAAAAACAATCTTAAAGTAGTGGTCATAAAATAAGACTTTTTAATAGCTGTGAAAATACTGATAGGAAATATTCTTTGGCAGTGTAATTGCTAAAGCACTTCTGTGTGCAGTGTACTATCAGACTTTGAGTACTGGGTTGAAGGACATTGGAAGAGAGAATCGCAAAGGTGAAATATTCATCCTCACTTTGTGTATAGAGTTAAATATGTTATGCCCTTTTTTGAAATATCTAGTGTTTCTACATGTCCTGAGATGTACAAAGTATGCTAAAAGTAGAAATAATAAAGTGACACACTTTGTTAATATCTGTGAGGGATTTTTTTGTTAAAATTCATGTGAAATCTTATGTTAAGGGAAGGGAATGACTGAACCTTCTCTTTGAGCAGTACCCATTGTACTTGGAGACTTCCCTGGTGGCTCAGACAGTAAAGCGTCTGCCTATAATGCAGGAGACCTGGGTTCAGTCCCTGGGTTGGGAAGATCCTCTGGAGAAGGCAATGGCAACACACTCCAGTACTCTTGCCTGGAAAATCCTGTGGACGGAGGAGCCTAGTAGGTTATAGTCCATGTGGTCACAAAGAGTCGGGGACGACTGAGCAGCTTCACTTTCATTGTACTTAGGTAGTGGCTCAGGGAAAGACAGAGAAGACTCCTGTATGTGTGCCTACTTTTGGTTATACTACATGAAAACCTTGTAAAACAACTCAATAGAAACACCTTTTACATATTATTTTAATAGTATAGACCTGATAATTCTCCTATAAGCATTAAACACATTGTACTCCTTCACTTTGTGTCTCGTTTTAAATTGAACATTAAAGGAACATGCTATTTTAATTGTCTCTCTGCCAATATTTGTCAATCTATTAATAGAAATTTGTCGTTTTTGTCATTTAAGCAATATTTGACCATCAGAGTTGGTGTATTATATTCTCTGTTGTTCAAATAGTCATGGCCTTTGGGTTTTGAATTAGTAAATATTTTTATGTGTGAAAAAGAATGATGCATACTATATAGTCTCAATCTCAAAATTGTGTCATTGTGTAAATGTACATACATACTCACACACACACAACTAGAAGTTTAAGTCAAACTGTAAACTCCTTGTGATTATGGATGTTTTTTTATGTGCTTTGCTTGTTGGGTTCTATAATACATATTAACTTTTTTTTTCTTTTTTTTTTATTAGTTTTGCCATACAATGACATATAGCCATGGGTTTACATATGCTCCCCCTCCAGAACCCCCCCTCCCTCCTCCCTCCCTCCTCCCTCCCCCCGGGAAATCTCGGTGCACCAGCCCCGAGCATCAATCCTGGGCTGGCAATTGATTACACATATGATAATTTACATGTTTCAATGTCATTCTCCCATATCATCCCACCCTTGCCCTCATCCCCAGAGTCCACGAGTCTGTTCTATATATCTGCGTTCCTTTTGCTGTCTCGCATGCTGGGTTCTCCTTACCGTCTTTCTAAATTCCATATATATGCGTTAGTATACTGTATTGTTGTTTTTCTTTCTGGCATATTAACTTTTAAAAGTTGAGGGTGGCAGGGTGTTACTTTAAAAAAAGAATCCAGTAGATACTGCTATTTTAACTTCTTAAAGTCTAAAGTTCTTGACTAGAACTAGTAGTCCTTCTAAACATTTTTCACCAACTTAATGACCTTATTTCTCTGACTAAATGCCTGTGGGATTCTCTGGTTTAGTCATTTCACTAGGATATGCATTATTGATAGCATTAACACTTCTTACGAATTCTCTTGGAACACAGTGAACACTTTCAGATTGAATAGCTCGTCTGCTTTCATTATGGAAGAACTCCCTTGCATCATTTTCTTAAGACATTTATTTTCTATTCCATGTATTCTGGTTTTTTTTTTGACAGGCTACCCATTATCCTCTCTTTACTATCTCTGTGAGTTTTACCAATTCTTACTTTTAAGTCATTGACTCACATCTTGGCAACTTTGTTTTTGCTTTTCACTACTTTGATATGCATTTTAAATTTCTGTCTTTTTTCCTCTATTTAATTCCTTAATTTTGATAGTATTCTTTTTACCCCATTTCATTTTTATATCATCTTATAACTCATAGTCTCATTTTCATAGTGGTAGTTTTCTTTTTAGTTTCCTTGACACTCTAAAGGATGTTTTAAACTTTTCCTTTTATGTTATTTTCCTTTTTTTTTTCTTTGCCCCCTCCCCCCCCCCCTTCCCCCCCCCCCCGGCTCCTGCAAGCTGATCCCTTCAAGGAAACTTCCGGGGTGACTCCTGTCCAGGGAATCATCAAAATCGGCCTATTTCTGAAAAAGGCCCGAGTCACAGCTGTGACAGATTCTCTGGATCTCTTGACAACACGGATTGGCCTGCACCCTCCCATCCTGTCAGATCCTTTGGACACACTTGGAGAGGTCTTTGACCTCGGCCAGAAAACAAGTCAAGATAAACAGATAACGTTTTTGTCGATCTGTTTTTTTTTTTTTTTTTTTGAACAGGGCGAAAACAATGCATGGCCCTGGATTGGAGAGAGAAACCTGCTCCTCTCACACCCCTGAGAGCAGGAAGTGCCTGAAGGCAGGAAGTTCTCAGCGGGACAGAACCTCCTGCCTTCACTTCTCAGGGGGAGGATCCCCCTCTCCTCTCACGCCCCCCAACCCCTAGCCCAGCTCCCCCCACCCCAAGCTCACTGCCCCACCCCCCACCCCCCGCCCCCACCGAGGGGGACCCGGGGAGGGATGGCTGTTTCTGAGATGTCACTTGTGAAGCCGCTCTGGGCTGAGATGCCCAATTGCTGCCCTCCTGCTTCGTGTCCGTCTCCATCAGCCATGCCCAAAAGGCACATGAAATAATTGACAGCCAATAGCGCATCCAGAAAACACAAAATGACCCTCCTGAACACAAAACGGCCATTTCTATTGATCCCTTTTTTTTCTTTTTTAAACGAATACTTCTAAGGTGAGCTCCACTCCTCTGTCTTTTTCCTGATTTCTTCTGCTTCTTTCTCCCTTCTCTCCTTTCTCCTTTCCGCCTCTCTCCAGAGATCCTCCACTTCTTTCTCTTCGTGCTGCTGCTTCTTCATCCTCCTGTCTCTTTTTATAATTTTACATAGTTCTCAGTTTTATTTCCCCTGCTCATCTATAAATCCTCACATGGATAATATTTCTTTGAGGAATACATGTATACAGTTATTTTTAAATGCTAGTTTGGGGAATTCTCTCTGGACCTGTTCCTGGCATCAAAATAGTGTAATAGGATTCACGTTGGCATTCTTCACTATCTACATGGGTACTGGATGAATTTTCCTCTTAGATCATGAGCTGAGGGGCTGAAAACAAATGGATAGAAAAAATGTTATGACTTGGTTAAACTTCTCGTCCAGGTTTAGAAAATCATTTCACACATATTATCTTTTTCATTGCATGAGGTTCTGTGGGAAGAATTTCTGCTTAAGTTCTATGAGGAGGCATCTTCATGCCAAAAATATGCTTTTTACATTTGGAAATATTAGTAATTTTTTCCTTTTTGTCTACTCATATATTCACTCCTCTATATCTTCCTTTCTAAAACTGGAGCCTTAGAATTTCATTGCCAATATAATCCAAATTGTTAAATTACATTCTTTAAGCTTGGAACCTAAGTTTTAAACCCCTTCCACAGTGTTAGAGCTGATTTAATGTCTTTTCAGTCTCCTCATTTTTTTTCGAGAAAAATGTTGTTTTGCACTTTCATGTACACCATTTCCTCCGGTTATGTATTTGTTAGCAAATGTTACTGTATGCATTGTATTAAGAGCTACAATTATAGAATGCCTACAATATGTCAGGCACAGATCTTTGCATAATTCTATTTTAGGAGACAGATAACTTTTCACATTTTTCAGATGGAGAAAAGGCTCAGAGAGATTAAGAAATTATACTACTTGTAGACCTGCTACCTGAGATTTTAATCTAGTTTGTTTGTTTAAAGCTGGTAAGGTGTTGTTGTTTTTTTTAATCTATATGTTTTTGTTTGGTTTGAGTGACTGTTTTTATGATACACTACCTGCAGCCAGAAACAGATCAAAAGTGTAATGTTTGCTTGACTTCAGAGTTATGGTCAAATGTGTAATGTCATCAGTAATATTGGTTCTCTATGTTTTGTTCTCATAAGCTTGCTAATACATTTGGATTGTACTTGTTTATTATATATGCTCTCCACCTTAAATGATCGTCATATTTTTGAAGGCAGATATATCTTTCTATGGGACCTAAAACAGTGCTCGACATCTGAGTTCTTCAAAGAGTAATGATGCCTAACTGACATGAAAACTCCAGAATGATTCCTTGCTAATGCACTGAAGGTACCTCCAACGGGCTTCTATCCAATGTAAATGTTTAAACCTATCTCTCACTGAGGAATGAAACAAATATATTGTAGCCCTCCCTAATTTACTCTGTAGCAGTATCAAATAGATAGTAACATTTCTATAAGTAACTTTATAGTTTAAGTTAAGTAAAAATGTTAAAATAAAGGTGAAGTGATTATGAAATGCATAATACATAATAATAATATGCAGTTTTGCCTGGAACATACTAATTAAGCACTTATCTTCTCCCAAGTAGAATACCCTAGAATAAACAATTTATATATTAGCAAAGACTTGCCTTCACTTTTGGACTGAATCATGGAATGGCAGTATAAGCACACATTCTCTATCATTTAAGGCAATAGCAGTATAGTTCTCATTCTAAATGAAATGTTTAAGGGATGTCCTATTGTAACAAAAATATTTTAGTGGCTCTAATATCTGATTCAACAACTTCTATTTTTATAGGTAATGTTATTTTGAATATTTTCTAAATGTATTTTTTCCTAATTTTTATTTGGTACCATGAGTGAGTGCTAAGTCATTTCAATTGTTTCTAACTCTTTGTGACCCTATGGACTATAGCCACCTAGACTCCTCTGTCCATGGGACTTCCCAAGCAAGAATACTGGAATAGGTGGCCATGCCCTCTTCCAGGGGATCTTCCAGACCCAGAGATCGAACCTGTATCTCTTATGTCTCCTGCATTGGCAGGCAGGTTCTTTACCACTAGTGCTACCTGGGAAGCCCCTCTTTAGTATCAGTTAGTACTAAATAATAGTGTTTTAAATTTTGTAAAACTAATATTTTAAAGTTAAATTAAGTTAGGTCTCTTTAGATTTATCATGAAGAAACTGTTTCCTTGCCTTGTTAGAATTATGAAATGCTGGCTACCATTTATCAGTAAAATAAATAAAATCTTGACAAATCTCTCATTAGTTTGTCTATTAAGATAGCTCTGGTTTGATGGATGAGAACAATAATAGGTATAAAAAACATTCTTGCAGAAGGTATAGATCTGAAAGAAAACTGTTATCAACAAGAGTAGCTTCCTATGATGTGCAGTTCAACAAAATCATCCTTGGTTTCAATGATGTAGGTTTGAAAATTAATAATGTAAAAGTATATTTCAAAAACCAATGACTGACACATTAAAAATTAAATGCCAGCTAAGTCTTTTTACTTTGTAACTTTTCCCATTATAATTTCCTGTTCTTATCACAGCACTCTCCACATATTCAATAGCTATGGCATTGAAAAAAATATTGTATCTGATAATTTAATTATTATATTTTCCATTGTATGTTTAATTAATTACTTTGATTTCTCTATGAATTTAGTTAAGTTCAGTTGATCAGTCATGTCCAACTCTTTGCAACCCCATGAACCAAAGCACCCCAGGCCTCCCTTTCCATCACCAACTCCCGGAGTCCACCCAAACCCATATGCATTGAGTTGGTGATGCCATCTAGCCATCTC
Organism: Antilocapra americana; assembly: GCA_007570785.1. Classification (NCBI taxonomy): domain Eukaryota; kingdom Metazoa; phylum Chordata; class Mammalia; order Artiodactyla; family Antilocapridae; genus Antilocapra; species Antilocapra americana. Next base: position 1,262,698 of record ML660679.1, on the reverse strand, counting down.
TTCCTCTGTTGTCCCCTTCTCCTCCTGCCCTCAATCTTTCCCAGCATCAGGGTCTTTTCAAATGAGTCAGCTCTTTGCATCAGGTGGCCAAAGTTTTGGAGTTTCAGCTTCAGCATCAGTCCTTCCAATGAATATTCAGAACTGATTTCCTTTAGGATGGACTGGTTGGATCTCCTTGCAGTCCAAGGGACTCTCAAGAGTCTTCAACACCACAGTTCAAAAGCATCAATTCTTCGACACTCAGCTTTCTTTATAGTCCAACTCTCACAACCATACATGACCACTGGAAAAACCATAGCCTTGACTAGATGGACCTTTGTTGACAAAGTAATGTCTCTGCTTTTTCATATGCTGTCTAGATTGGTCATACTCCTTCCAAGGAGTAAGCATCTTTTAATTTAATGGCTGCAATCACCATCTGTAGTGATTTTGGAGCCCAGAAAAATACAGTCAGCCACTGTTTCCACTGTTTCCCCATCTATTTGCCATGAAGTGATGGGACAAGGTGCCATGATCTTAGTTTTTTGAATGTTGAGCTTTAAGCCAACTGTTTTCACTCTCCTCTTTCACTTTCATCAAGAGGCTCTTTAGTCCTTCTTCACTTTTCTGCCATAAGGGTGGTGTCATCTGTATATCCGAGGTCATTGATATTTCTCCCAGCAATCTTAACTCCACCTTGTGCTTCCTCCAGCCCAGCGTTTCTCATGATGTACTCTGCATATAAGTTAAATAAGCAGGGC
>ML660679.1:1239695-1261858 GCA_007570785.1 Antilocapra americana | reverse complement strand
TGAATGTTGAGCTTTAAGCCAACTGTTTTCACTCTCCTCTTTCACTTTCATCAAGAGGCTCTTTAGTCCTTCTTCACTTTTCTGCCATAAGGGTGGTGTCATCTGTATATCCGAGGTCATTGATATTTCTCCCAGCAATCTTAACTCCACCTTGTGCTTCCTCCAGCCCAGCGTTTCTCATGATGTACTCTGCATATAAGTTAAATAAGCAGGGTGACAATATACTACCTTGACATACTCCTTTTCCTATTTGGAACCAGTCTGTTGTTCCATGTCCAGTTCTAACTGTTGCTTCCTGACCTGCATACAGGTTTTTCAAGAGGCAGGTCAGGTGGTCTGGTATTCCCATCTCTATGAATGGTATTCCCATTTTCTATGAATAACACATTCATAATATAAATAATGTGAAAGTTGGACATTAAATGGAACTGTTTTAATCTTATTTGTGTCTGAGGCCACAGGATATTAAGTAGCAATAACCTTCTAGTCCCAAATTAGGAGACCATCTCTCCAGAGTTTGTAAAAGAGGTACACAGATAACCAGTTTGCTCACCAACTTCAGTGTGTAAAAACAAATAGCGGTTGCAGAAACAGGGGTATTAGAGAGAGAATTTCAAGGCAAATTTGTGAGGTATTTTTTTCTTCCCTCTAGTGGTACAACAGAAGCTCTGAAGCTCAGATTTTCAGTGTGGAGTTAGATGGTGGTGGAGAAGCAGGCTGTAATGTGGACTGAATCAGGAAAATTTCTCCTTTTTGTCTCCCACCCAAGAAATCCTGATAGATTTTTGCAGATTTTCAGTTTCCCATTATTCATGGAACTGGAACTTGAGCCATTTTATACTGTCTTAAAGAAAAGAATAACATCTAAAAACGAGGAGAAGTCCATATAAGCAGATACGTATGTTAAATTTAAGAAACTGGAGATTAAACACTGAATTCCTTATTTGGCAGCCAGAAGGGACAAAGCATTCAAAATAAAAGATTCATCATTATCTTTCTCACCAAGAAAGATAATGGATTCTCAGAACCCCAAACAGCCCAGTTATACTTGACTAAGTATTGACAACTGGCCATTTCTTACCCTCTAGTTTGTTTTGACCAAACTGTAGTTAGGCTTCTCTCCTTCCTATTGTCCCCTGAGCACTGCTAGCTCCAAAACCTTAGAAAGCACTAAAAAAAAAAATGGAACCTGCCCCCCCATCCCACCCTTATCAGCTTCTCCTGGGAATCAGATGACCTCAGGGAGACCCTCTTGTCCAGTGTCCCCTTAAAAGATTAAGTTTGTCTCTGCTCACCCCTCCTTTACACTTTGGAAGAAAAACTTGCTGTGTTAGAATTTGAAATCCATATTTTTGAGACTGGAGAGTTCTTACAACTGCAATTGTCTTTCTTTCTAATTAAACTCTCTCTGTATCTAAGTTAGGATTTATTTATATTTGACATCATGTACTTGAAATATTCATGTTGCAGGTAACAGAAACCCAAGCCAAAAAATACTTGAAACAAAAGGTAATTTATGGCTACTAAGAATTTCATAGGTGCTTTTGACCTCAAATAAAGGGAAATATTCAAAAGATCAAATGATATCATGAAATGTGCTTTCTCCATATTTGGAATCTACATTCCTCTTTGTTTACTTCTTAGGAAAGCTCTGCCAGTATAGAGACAAAAATGGCCATCAGCACCTTCTCAGAAGGATCCTGAAGCAAAGACCTACCCCCAAAGTGGAGCAAAAACAAGAAAGCTTTTATTGGCTATGTGGGGGAATAAAAAGAATTTTTCCTCTACCTTTCCAGGTTCTTGGATGAGCACCCCCCCCATAATAAAAAAGACAGAGTAACAAGAGAAAAACAAAAGTTTAATATCATATATTTAATTGGGCTTCCCTGGTGACTCAGTGGTAAAGAATCCGCCTGCCAATGCAGGAGGTGTGGGTTCCATCCCTGAGTCAGGAAGATCCTCTAAAGAAGGAAATAGCAACCCACTCCAGTATTTTTGCCTGAGAAATCACATAGACACAGGAGCCTGGTGTGCTACAGTCTATGGGGTCGCAAAAGATTCAGACACGACTTAGTGACCAAACAACATATCTCCTTTATCCATGGGAGATACTCAGGCAAACAGAGTAACTCCCCAAAATGGCTCAAGCTACTACTTCAAATAACATCTCCAGCTAAAGACAAAAGAAGATATTGGGTTGAGGAGAGGCTGGATATAGGAGCACAATAAACAGGCAAAGCACAATAAATAAAGATAAGGTTGTTATGCAGATTTAAGTCTTTTTCTTATCCATTGATAAGTTTCTAAACATTTAGAGTCATCCTTTTTTTCCTGGAGAAAGTAATGGCAACCCACTCCAGTACTCTTGCCTGGAAAATCCCATGGATGGAGGAACCTGGTAGGCTACAGTCCATGAGGTCACAAAGAGTTGGACACTACTGAGCAATTTCACTCACTTTTTTTCCTGGTACAGAGAGGGAGATACCCTTACAAGGGGAGATTTCCCTTATAAATGTAAATACGAAAGGATAACTTCTATTTGGTTTTCAGGGCTTCTCTAATGTCTGCTGTTTTTAAAAAACTGATCAGCCTTAAATAATCCTTATGCCAAAGAGTTGTATTTTGAGGTGACCAAATTCTGCTCCCCATCAGCTACTAGTAGGAGAGTTGGTCTGTCTTTTCGGTTTCTGGACACAGTTTCCAACGTGTAGGGCTGTAGGGAGGTTCCCCACTCCAAAAACAAGTAATTATTTAGACACCAGATGGATGTCCTATAATTCAACTCAATTCTGACACTATCTACTTAGAGATAACATCAGATCCCACAGTTTAATGTTTCCCTTTACAAGTCTACAACACCGCTGTCCTCGCCCCCTGCCACACACACATTTCAAAGGCCACTTACAAGCTGATTATTACCTGTGCTTTTGACTGACTGGCTAAAAATTAGAAGTTCCCATGACCCCCTCCTTGGGTTCAATTAGTTTGGTAGAGGGGCTTACAGAACTCAGAGAAACATTTTACTTACGAGATTACCAGTTTTTTTTGTTATTTTTTAATAAAAGAATACAACTCAGGAACAGCCAGATGGAAGAGATGCCTAGGGCAAGGTATGGGGAAAGGGCGTGGAGATTCCATGCTCTCCAGGTATGCCACTCTCCCCAAATCTCTTAAGTGTTCACCAACCTGGAAGCTCTCTAAATTTCCATCCATCTTTTTGAATTTTTATGGAGACTTCATTGCATAAGTGTGATTGATTAAGTCATTGGCTGTTGGCAATTAACTCAGGCTCTGAGTTCCAGCTTTCTAATCACACTGTTGGTTCCCCTGGCAACCAGCCCCTATTCTTAGGATATCTAAGGGCTTTCCAAATGTCACCTCATTAACATAACACAAGACACCTTTATTATTCTTATCGCAGGATTCTTATCACAGGAAGTGTCAAAGGTTTTAGGGGCTGTGAGCCAGGAATTGTGAAGGAAGACCAAATATATATGAAAACTATGAATGAATGACCAAATATATATTTCTTATAAATCACAGTATCTATCTGAAATGAGATTGTTGTGCCTTCTGGCAGTTAGCTGAGCTTTTACGTTACAGGCACTCAGGCAGTTAAGGAGAAAGGAATACTAAAACAAAAATGTGATAGATAAGGCAAAGCAAGAGGATATTTGTCAGTTTTCTGAAGTAGATGTTCTATGGATAAGCACTTCTGGGAAAGTACAAACTCCAGTTTAAATTTAGCAGGGAAAATGGACAGTTTAAGAAAATGCAGTTACTTGTTTAGCGGGAAGGCCAATTGCTTTAGGCTAGGGGCTTGCAACTCTTGATGAAGAGGTAGCAAAAACATCTTAACCCTTTATAACCTCTAGGCCTAAGTGGTCTCATTAAAACAGTATGCCTCTTTCAAGGTAGCATCAGCAAAATTCTGTGGATGTTGGCTGTTGTTGGCCCACTTTGAGTCAAGTGTTCATCTCTGAAACGTTTGCTGTGGACTGAGAGATACAGAAATTCCACTTGACCAGACCTAGGTCTCATGCCCATCGTTAGGGAGAGGGACTGAGTTAGCTTCACCTTGATCTCATTGAGGCAGCAATAAGTGGTGGCTTGAAATAAGATCTTAATTCCCTATCCAAGAATTGAACCTGGGTAGCCTGGATGAGAACCAGGAATCCTAGCCACCAGACCAGCAAAGGCTAGAGGCTAGAAGATATTTTTCCCTGGATTTTTGCCCCCAGTAAAAAATGCATTTATCACGGAGGCAGAAACTGTAAATGCAGGTATAAAGTTTATTATTAGAGGCAAAGCACAGCAACAAGTGGGAGAGCACATAGAGAAACAGTTTGTTTAGTTGAGATAGAAGCAAGGCAGAGATGCATACCTGGAGAGAAAGGGTGTGGGCTCCCCTCTAGTGAGGAGGAGAGCATTAAAGAGGTGGTTAAGTCATTTATATAGATGAGTTCTTCCTGGTCTTTGTCTTCCTTCAGGCCAATTATCTGGTTTCTTTTTCTGCACCTGACCTAGACCTACCCTAGGACTCTCCCTCAGATGTGTACACACACCCCTCAGCCAAGATGGATCTCAAAGTGAAGGCTTTGGGGAGGAGCAAGACTCATTATGGCCTGGCATTATCCCTTGAATTTTGATCCACAAGGAGCCTTTCTGTGCATAGTGTCTTCCTTGTCTCAAAAAGAGGAGGGAGAAGAGATCCCTTAATTGTTTACTCAAACAGGGTTTTGCCCCTCTTTGTCCTTGCCATGCCTGTTACCTTAAGGTGTTTACAAGAGACAAACACTGGCTCTTTACTCTGTTTCTGTTGTTACTTCTATTTCGGAGGACAAATGGGAGGCTGATAGTAAATACCTTCACTGGAGCCCATCTATCTCTTGCCTCAGAAAATGCTAACAGTTTTAAGTATCCAGTATCACTTCTTTATGCCCCATGAAATGTAAAGAGTAGGTCAGTTGTAAATGTCTAACCTGGAGCCCATTTGTGCTAACTCAATCTGAACCACACAGTCTGAGAATAAGGGAGGGGTGGTTCTCTATTGGGGCTTCCCTGGTGGCTCAGATGGTAAAGAAGCTGCCCACAATGTGGGAGACCTGGGTTTGATCCCTGGGTCTGAAAGGTCCCCTGGAGAAGGGGATGGCAACCGACTCCAGTATTCTTGCCTGGAGAATTCCATGGACAGAGGAGCCTGGTGGGCTATAGTCCACGGGATCGCAAAGGTTCTCTATTAGTAACCTAAATGTTGACTGAGAAAGAATGAAGCATCCCTCACAGCTGTAATCGGGTAGGGATCTCTTGCTAAATGTGAGCAAAAAAAATCGCATAATCCAACGTCACCTGAAGTCAGCCATGATGACAGTGGACTGTGTCCATGATAAGAGTGCAACATAATCATGGTCATTCCATAACAATTTCTGTGCTCAGGCAAAACAAGAACACTGTGAAAACCATAAAACTGTCCAAACTTGCCCCCTCCCAGCTAACGAGATGGATGCTGCATCTCTACCAATTACAGCCCTACTTGATTTCCAACACGTGCTGTGTAAAAATTATTACGATATCCAGTCACAAATTTGCCTCTGGTTTCTAACAGCACCCAATCCAAATCAAATCTCTTACTTGAAAATTTGTCAAAAGCACCACAAGCTGAAATCCTAAAATAAGCTTCTCTTAATAGCCTCTTATTGACATTTTACCATGAGGTACAAGCTTCTTTGCTGCAGCAAGTAATAAACCCTGATATCTTTCCTGATAGTCTTTGGCTAGTAAGCATCAACACCACTAAACTCCTGCTTAGGAAATCCTGGCTCATTTTCAGTGACCACTGCTTTTGTGCATGGAAAAAATTAGAGAAGCATATAGTATATATTTATGCTGAACAAGAATGAGAAGCCCTTGGGTGACAGAACACAGATGGCTTCATATTCATGACAGCATGAAGATGCTACTGATATTGAGCTTCAATTGGTATTTTCTTCAACATCTAATGGTATAGTTTTTAGAGCAGAGACAAGGACTTTAGTGATGAACTATTGCTTGAGGTTACATCAGAATAAGATAGAGAAAGTATTAGTAAGCAAAATTGTTTCTCAAAGGTTTTGGAAATTCATTTTTTAAAAACACAATTATTGATTTGCATTTTCGAAGGCTGTGCTAGAAAAATAAATAGGTAGTTTTCCTTTAAAGCGTTAACATTTCTTTTACCAACTCATTTTCCCTTTGTTAGAAGGCAGCTCTACCTAGAGGCATCCTCTGTGATCCTGCTGTTTCTCAGATATTCAAGGCATTCCACAGGCTGTACAGCACTTGTACCCATGATAATTCCTTTCATTTCTCCTTCCCCTTCCCGCCCCGCTTCCTTCAGGGTTCTTTGTTAGGGAGAGATGCAAATTTGAGCAAAAAGGTTAATGATTGTTAATAGCTAAATGTGTTTCCATTTCAGGGGTAAAATACTATTATAGAAAACAACTCTTGGCCTCTGTTGCAGATGGTCTGAGTTTTAATTCCCATATATTTGTCTACAGGCTTTGCTGAGCAAGTCATTTATTCTGTCTGAACTACAGTTCATTTATCTGAAAAAGTAATCTTCATTCATTTTAGCACTTCCTGAGGGCCTTTGATGTTTCCGAGCCCAAAGATAACCTCTGGGTTCACAGCTATGCCCCTGAATTTTAGAATCTCACAACTCTTGTTCATATCACACAAAATTGTTATAAAACTCAAATTAGACTATTTATATGAAAGCATTTGGACAATTACATGTTATCATTAAGATAGTAGCATTCCTCCATTGCAGTCAACCATAGAGAAAGGTAACAGTGGGCATTTCAGGGAAAGAAACTGGTTAAAGATAGACAAGTCTTTTGTCAGAGATAATTTTTTGATTTCTACATTAATTCCAAAGAAATTACTGCCCAACCTGAAGGACTGCTATCTCCATAGTTATATTCATTAACAGATAAACCAAAAAGCTATTCTTTCCTTCATGTTCAAATTAAGTATCTTATTTTCTCCCAGCCTGCAACATCAATATGCTGTAGAGAGAGACAAACAAAATAAAACATTACCTTGTATTAGTTTTCTATGCTGTATAAAAAATTATCACCAATTTAGCAGTTTGAAATAACATATGCTTCAGTTCAGTTCAGTTCAGTCGCTCGGTCGTGTCCAACTCTTTGTGACCCCATGGACTGCAGCATGCCAGGCCTCCCTGTCCATCAACAATTCTCAGAGTTTACTCAAACTCATGTCCATCGAGTTGGTGACGCTATCCAACCATCTCATCCTCTGTTGTCCCCTTCTCCTCCTGCCTTCAATCTTTCCCAGCATCAGGGTCTTTTCCAGTGAGTCAGTTCTTCACATTAGGTGGCCAAAGGATTGGAATTTCAGCTTTAGCATCAGTCCTTCCAATGAATATTCAGGACTGATTTCCTTTAGGAGGGACTTTCAAAAATCTTCTCCAACATGACAGTTCAAAAGCATCAATTCTTCAGTGCTCAGCTTTCTTTATAGTCCAACTTTCACATCCATTCATGACTACTGGAAAAACCATAGCTTTGACTAGACAGACCTTTGTTGGCAAAGTAATGTCTCTGCTTTTTAATATACTGTCTAGGTTGGCCATAGATTTTCTTCCAAGGAACAAGAGTCTTTTAATTTCATGGCTGCAGTTACCATCTGAGGTGATTTTGGAGCCCAAGGAAAGAAAGCCTGTCACTGTTTCCATTGCTTCCCCATCTATTTGCCATGAAGTGATGGGACCAGATGCCATGATCTTAGTTTTCTGAATGTTGAGCTTTAAGCCAACTTTTTTACTCTCCTATTTCACTTTCATCAAGAGGCTCTTCAGTTTTTCACTTTCTGCCATAAGGGTGGTGTCATCTGCATATCTGAGGTTATTGATATTTCTCCCAGCAATCTTGATTTCAGCTTGTGCTTCATGCAGCCCAGCATTTCTCATGATGTACTCTGCATAGAAGTTAAATAAGCAGGGTGACAATATACAGCCTTGATGTACTCCTTTCCCGATTTGGAACCAGTCTGTTGTTCCATGTTCAATTCTAACTGTTGCTTCTTGACCTGTGTACAGATTTCTCAGGAGGCAGGTCAGATGCTCTGGTGTTCCCGTCTGTTTAAGAATTTTCCACAGTTTGTTGTGATCTACAGAGTCAAAGCCTTTGGCATAGTCAATAAAGCAGAAGTAGATGTTTTTCTGGAACTCTCTTGCTTTTTCGATGATCCACTCTTTGGCATTGCCTTTCTTTGGGATTGGAATGAAAACTGACCTTTTCCAACCTGTGGCCGCTGCTGAGTTTTTCCAAATTTGCTGGCATATTATTATCTCACAATTTCAGTGGGTCAGGAGTCTAGGTCTGGTTTAGCTGGGTACTCTGCTCAAGGTGGCTCAGGGGTAAAAAAAAAAAAAAAAAAAAAAAAACCTGCCTGCCAATGCAGAAGATGCCAGAAGACATGAGTTTGATCCCTGGGTCAGGTAGATCCCCTGGAGAAGGAAATGGCAACCCACTCCAGTATTCTGGCCTGGAAAGTCCCATAGACAATGAAGCCTGGCAGGCTACCGTCCATGGGGTCACAAAGAGCCAGACATGACTGAGCAACTGAATACTGCTCAAGGTCTCACAACACTTCAGTCATGGGCCATGTTCTAATTTGGAGGCCTGACTGGGGAAGAATCTGCTTCTGAGCTCATTCAAGTTGTTGCCAGAATTAATTTCTACGCATCTGTGTCATTGAGGGTCCTGGGTTTCTGCTGGCTGTCAACTATGGAAGCTGCCTTTAGGTCCCAGAGGCTAATAACTATATTTTCGTGACTTGTAAGTTTCTCCAATATGGCCATTTACTTCATCAAGCCACTCTGGGTCCAGTCCATTTTTAAAGAGCATTCACCTGATTAAATCAGGCCCACCCTGGCTAATTTCCCTTTTGATTAATTCTGTATGGATTGATTTGAGATCTTAATTATATCTGCAACATCTGTTTATCTTTTCATAACCTGTAGCTAGAAGCAAGTCATAGGTCTTGTCCCCATGTATTTACAGGACATGAAATACAAAGATGTAGGATTCATGGAGGCTACCATAGTGTTTTAAAAGAATTAAAGATAAAGTCTTTTTCAAAAAATCTAAATTTGATTTTTTAAAAATCAAATCCACTTTCCTTAACTTCTCTCTCACAGTTGTTTTTGTTTTGTAAGCTGCTTTAGGAAATAGGTCTGTATCCCTCCAGAGGAGATAAGTACATATAGGGAGTGGGTGGAGAGAGTATGAGGTCTATATTGGTGATACTATCAATGATACTACTTAACAATTAATTATGTTCCATGAATTATTTCTAAGTATTCTACATGAATTGCTTACTTTAATTCTCACAACAACCTTATGAGGTAGGTACTATTATTATATAAAGTAAAAATGTGATTATTTGGAAGATCTACATAGGAATGCCTAGTAATCTTTTGCCTTTAGTGCTTGTTGTGGTCTGTGTGTAGTTGCTCAATCCAGATTTGTTGAACTAATAGCCTAAAATAATTATGGTTAGCATTTAGAGTCAACAATACTTACATAGATGGAGAAGGCAATGGCACCCCACTCCAATACTCTTGCCTGGAAAATCCCATGGATGGAGGAGCTTGGTAGGCTGAAGTCCATGGGGTTGCTAAGAGTCAGACACGACTGAACAACTTCGCTTTCACTTTTCACTTTCATGCATTGGAGAAGGAAATGGCAACCCACTCCAGTGTTCTTGCCTGGAGAATCCCAGGAACGGCGGAGCCTGATGGGCTTCCGTCTGTGGGGTTGCACAGAGTCGGACATGATTGAAGCGACTTAGCAGCAGCAGCAGCATACTTATGTAGATGTTAAACCAGAGGTTCTTGTCAAGTTGTGAACAGCATCCTGGTTGTTACGTGCTCTGGGCTTCTAAACTCAATTTTACTTTTTCATTTATTGAGAACTTGAAGTAACCACTTTAACTTCCTAGATCTCCAAAATCTTTCCTTTAAGATGAGTATTTGAAACTACATCACCTGTAAGAGGCTATATGTACTTAAGTAAAACACATTCAAAATGCATGAGGAATTTTAACTACAGGGTCCACCTGATAACGAAAACACATTTTTAAAGTACTTAATCACATATTCTTATGGTAGAAATAATGCTAGGTGAAAGAAGTTCATATGAAAAAAGTCGGCAAGCCTTTTGTGACAGGATAGACTGGTTTGTGTTCCAGCCCTGAAATGTGTTAGCTGCAAGTGAGCCTCTTTGAGCAGCAGTTTCTTCTGCTGTGAAACTTGAAAAAGAACTGCCTTACTAACCTGTTTTGGGAATAAGATAATTTACATAAAGCAATTAGTATAATGTCTGCTGCCGTGATGTTATTCATTCTCTCTTTTTCTATGGAAAAAAAATTAAATATAAAAGAATCTGTAAAGAAGACCAAATGAATTTTATCTTCATACAGGCAATCCAAACTTTGAAAACATAAACTTCTTAAATTTTCATTTGGATGTTTATAAATATATAACACCCCACAGTTGGGTGTGTGTGTGTGTGCATGCTCGCATGTGTGTATTTATTGTGTGAATTAAGAAGTTCCCTTGTTAGCTGAATGAATCTTATAAGTTGGGAGACTTGAATATAAAACGTCTCCCTTGGTGGTTATAAAGGAAAGTCATGTGTACATTTCTGAATGTTCCATTACATACACTTTAATTGCAGTGGTATTTTAATTGCACCGTGATTGCAGTTTTATAAGTGAGACTTATAAAAATAGTCTGTGCTATACTATTTTGAATGAAGCATTTCAGCGTTTAAGAAGATGATATAAATAAGAGTTGTAAAGTACATTAGCTCTTTTTATAAGGTGATTGCTCTTTAATTCCACCTTTACTGCCCATAGACTGAAAACAGTTGGGAAATGAACATTATAATTGACTAGCATGGGAGATTTTAACACATACTTGCAGTGTTGAGGGAAATCAGTTTCTGTACATGTTCTGAACTAAGCTAAAATCTCTATCTAGAGCATTCCTATTAAGTGGCCATCTTATCAGCCTTGCCTTTATATGTTTCATTCTAATTTCTTTGTGGGATACCCTTGCTCATATAATAAAAAATAAACATGGATGTGTTATGCTTTTAGGATCAAGTATGGCCTCTTTGATCATTCCTTTGTGGATGTTCCAGGTATTAAGGAAACACATGGTTGAAAAATTATATTTTTAAAAGTCCTATGCCCACAATATCTGCTTCTGTACTTTAATACTATTTTATTATTACTTTCAATTTCCATTTTTATCCAACCATATTCAGAGAAATTGTTATCACCATGAATAACATGCTGATTAAGACAGATATTTTAAAAGAAATTAAAAAGGCTAAAGATCATAGCAGCTGTTTTTCATCTAAGTTCCTTCTACCCCAGACCACTTTTCAAATAAGTGATTAATATTTATGAGGCTATAGCCATCAGAATCTATTGGAATTGAACCAGCTTTACTGAAAGATAATACAATAAATAGTTGTTAGAACCACTTTGCTTCTGAATGAACAGACTCAAGTAATTCTGTCTCAAATGTCCTTCTTGGCATATGTGGGGTTGATCCTTGAACAATGCAGGTGTGAACCGCCCAGCTGTGCTCATAGGTAGATTACTTTTAAGAGTAAGTATTACCACATAATCTGTGATTGGTGTGTCTGCTACTACGGAACCAGCTATGTGGAACCACAGTTATTCAAGGATCAATGGTATTAGAAATAGTTTTGCTCCTAATTAAAAGTACTCTTTTTGCATGTTTATAATTTCCTCCTGGCCAGAACTGAAAATAGGCAAAATCTAGAACCAAAAAATGTGATTCTATCAGTATCATAGCCTATGAAGTAGGGAGATTGGGAACTAATTGGCTTTTAAGGCTTTTTTTTTGAGTCATGTTCTATGTTTTTAGTTTTTTAGGCTCCCATGTTTCTTGATCAGATAGTTTAAAAAATTTTGGTATATTTTATACCTTTTTTACTTCATATTCTAAGGGCTTGCTTGGTTATTTAATGAGGTTAGGAGTACATATGTAAAATGGAGTCACATTCTTCCTGGGAAACAATTGAGGACAAACAACATGGGAAAAAATCTCCAACCTGGTGAAAGATGCCACAGAAAACACCCAAATCCCCAGTGAGTTAGAGGAAAATTTGGACCAAATCAAAATAGCAGCCCCAAAGAAATGACATACCTTTCAGTTCTAGGGCATCTCTCATATAGCTGTTCATAAGTTGGTAGCCTACTAAACTGGCTTTCCCTCCATTGAACCATGGCGTTAGCCTTTTACCGTAGACAAACTAGAGAAGTGTGGCAGAATTCACATGATACCAAGAAGTTCAGGGGAAAGTGATGATGAAAGAATTAGATAGACATATCATCACTAAAGGAAGCAGATTTTAGTTAGGGCTGAGCTTAGATGACTAACATATAGTTGCTAATCTGATTAATTGATTGAAGAGTAACGGGAGCTGCTGCTGCTGCTGCTGCTGAGTTGCTTCAGTCGTGTCTGACTGTGCAACCCCATAGACGGCAGCCCACCAGGCACCCCCGCCCCTGGATTCTCCAGGCAAGAATGCTGGAGTGGGTTGCCATTTCCTTCTCCAGTGCATGGAAGTGAAAAGTGAAAGTGAAGTCGCTCAGTTGTGTCCGACTCTTAGGGACCCCATGGACTGGAGCCCATCAGGCTCCTCCATCCACGGGAGGGAGCTAAATCACCATATAAAAGATTATCTAAGTGCTGGGTTGGCTGAGAGTCAGGCCTTCTACCAACTGCTAGGTGGAAAATACTCTCAGCATTGAATGTCAGGGAAGAGGAGTTTTAATTCTGTTGATCTAAATCTAAGATACTTACTCCTTAATTCATCCCCTGGGTCTTTCTACCACACGGCATTTAATGAAAACTTGGCTGTAAAAGATATGTTTGATTGGCACTCAATATTGTTTCAAACACATTTTAGTTTGTACTTCTGCACAGTCTGGAAAGCTGAAAACTATTTTCTAGCACCCTTGTAGCTAGGGACCTGAAACCTATGTAAATTCTGTAAGTTAGATGCATTCATACGAATTTTGGGAGAAGGCAATGGCACCCTACTGCAGTACTCTTGCCTGGAAAATCCCATGGGTGGAGGAGCCTGGTGGGCTGCAGTCCATGGAGTCCTGAAGAGTCCGACACAACTGAGCGACTTCACATTCACCTTTCACTTTCATGCATTGGAGAAGGAAATGGCAACCCATTCCAGTGTTCTGCCTGGAGAATCCCAGGGACAGGGGAGCCTGGTGGGCTTCCATCTATGGGGTTGCACAGAGTTGGATACAACTGAAGTGACTTAGCAGCAGCAGCAGCAGCATACAAATTTTGAACTGAAAAAGTCGTGTTTCTCTTTTTCTCTGCTGTCAAGCAAGGTCATGTTCCTCCCACTCCCACAGCATTCAGCATTAGTTCCTAGCAACCAGGGTGTCAGGAGACAGAAATTGGGGTATCTCTTTTGAGCTAATGTGAATGTATAAAGAATGATATGACTTTAAAGCTAAGAACTGGAGCCAGTTAAAAACCACTGGATTGAAGCTATGATGGCATGGTTTTGAAGTCAACAGTTTCAATGACATCTTTCTGATTAACTCAGTCTTGATATTAGAGGAGGTAGCAACTCCACTGGTGGGTCTGTTCTGTGGTGCTCATCATAGCATAATGCCTGTTATCCTATTCCTTAAAATGTTCCAGCTTATTTTACATTTATTTTTAAAATAATGAGAGACTTTTATGTCCTATGTAAATTCTGTATAACTGGAATCTATTTGAAACTTTGACCCATAGTAAATACCCAAGTATTTACATATTGAAAGATTAATTTTAAGTATGATATAATCAGTATAGGACCAAAGTGAAAGTAATGCAGATAAACAAGAGAGTAGTCAAAGCATTAAAAAAGACAATTTTAGAAAAAATTTATATATCATAACACATCTTAGAAACTTTCTACACTAAATCAAGGAAATTAATGAAAATATGCTGTCTCTTGAGAGATGTGTTATAGGATTTCAAAGAAAAGAAATGAGAGTAAAAGAGAAACATAAACTGGCAAAATGAAGAGAATAAAAAGAAAAGTCACTAAAAGAAAGTCAAATTTGTATAAACAAAAATAGAAAGACTTGAAAGAGTGAGATATCACTGAACATCTTTCACTGACGTCTATCAGTTCATGTCCATTCAAGTTAATATAAATTTGAATGACCCTAGTAGATATATATCAAAATCTATACCCTAAAATCAGAGAATGTATCTTCATTTAAAATGCCCACACAACAATTTTACAATTAATTTTTTTCCTTTTTATTTATTTATTTATTAGTTTTGCCATACAATGACATGTTATCGCCATGGGTTTACATATGCTCCCCCTCCAGAATCCCCCTCCCAAAAACTGCAAATAGACCTGCCATATGACCCAGCAATCCCACTGCTGGGCATACACACCGAGGAAACCAGAATTGAAAGAGACACGTGTACCCCAATGTTCATCGCTGCATTGTTTACAATAGCCAGGACATGGAAGCAACCTAGATGCCCATCAACTGATGAATGGATAAGAAAGCAGTGGTACATATACACAATGGAATATTACTCAGCATTAAAAAAAATTCATTTGAATCAGTTCTACTCAGGTGGATGGAACTGGAGCCTATTATCCAGAGTGAAGTAAGCCAGAAGGAAAAACAACAATACAGTATACTAACGCATATATATGGAATTTAGAAAGATGGTAATGAGAACCCTGCATGCGAGACAGCAAAAGAGACACAGATGTATAGAACAGACTTGTGGACTCTGTGGAAGAGAGGAAGGGTGGGATGATATGGGAGAATGGCATTGAAACATGTTAATTATCATATGTGAAATCAATCGCCAGCCCAGGTTTGATGCTCGAGGCTGGTGCACCGAGATGTCCCAGGGGGAGGGAATCGGGAGGGAGGAGGGAAGGGGGTTCTGGAGGGGGAGCATATGTAAACCCATGACGGTTTCATGTCATTGTATGTCAAAACCAACACAATAAAGTAAAGAAAAATTTTTAAAAAAGCCAAAAAATAATCAATTTTATATTTGGTTACACAATCATTAAGAATTGCTAATAATTGTCTAAATATTAAGAGTAAGCATACCATAGTGTCTTTTCATAATGTAATAAAAATTCATATTAATAATAATAAAAGTTGATGATTCCATCCAACCATCTCATCCTCTGTTGCTCCCTTCTCCTGTCCTCAATATTTCCCAGCATCAGGGTCTTTTCCAGTGAGTCAGCTCTTCGAATCAGGTGGTCTGTTATTTTTATTGTAGTATAAGCCAGTGGAATTAACCATGCAAAAGAAATAAGAGATATATAAGCTAACAAGAAGTAGAAACATTTTTTATTTGGTAATGGGTTAATATGCATAAAGATGCATGAAGATAAAAGAAAATCAGCCTAATGACTATTAGAATAAAATAATTATTAAATGGTTATAAAATTAATGAAGGCAGGAGTCTGTAAAATTTTCTCTAAAAGACCAGATAGTAAATATTTTTGGCCATCTTGGCCATATAGTCTATTTCAGCACTCAACTTTGCTTTGCACAAAAGCAGCCATAGACAATATGTGAACAAATGGATATGGGTATTTTCCAAAAAAACTTTAACTTCAAAAACAGGCATAAAGCTGGATATTGTCTGAGGGCCTTAGTTTGATGACCTCTGAATTAATGTATACCAATTAAAATCAGATTTGCATAGCATCCAGTTAGAACATGTAGTGAAATAAGCAATCTTACTTGTAATAAAAAATAGAGTAAATTACACAGAAATGTATAAGATTTATATGAAAAAACTTTGAAACTCAATTGAAGATTATTAGAAGCCTAGGATTGCTCGTAGTTTTAAAGACTAACTCATATAAACATATCATTTCTCTTCAAGTTAATCTAGAAATTTAATATGACCTGTATTAAAATAATCAACATAATTATTTGCAGTCTATTTAACCCCATGTAAAGAAGAAAACAAGAATGCTAAATTAATTGTACATATTAAACTATATTTGTATTAAAGAATAAAAGGGCAGGCGGATTCAAAGAAACAAAATAGTCCAGAAAGAGATTTGCAATGAATGAAAATTAGCATTAGTATTAGTGTTAATTAGTATTAGTATCGTTTAGTATTAGGTGTAGCATTTCCAATCAAGTAAATAACCCTCCAAAATTTTTGAGAACAACTAGATCAAAAATAAAACTTGTTTTTAAAATATCTGTTTTATAATTTTATACTGAGTAAGAACTTTTTAAGGAAGCTGAAATCATATAAGCTCTGAAACAATGAACAAAATATTAAACAGCCAAAGCGATGATGATGATGATGATGATGATGATGATGATGATGATAGCTAATTGTTGCAGAGTACTTAATATGTGCTAGGCATTTTTCTAAACATTGAAGTGAATTAATGGGATTCCCCTGGTGGTCCAGTGGTTAAGACTCTGCTTCCAATGCAAGGGGTGTGTGTTTGATCCCTTGTCAAGGAATGAAGGTCCCACATGTCTCAGGGTGTGACAGAAAATTTTTTAAAAATGAATTAGCTCCTGACTCCTTCTGATGACTATATGATACTAGGCCTAACCCCATTTAATAGATAGAAATATGGAACAGAGAGATCAGCTAGTAAATAGTAAAGGGATTAAAGTTTTTTTAAGGCAAAACAGAACATGCAAAGTATCAAAAAATATAAATAAAACCTGCAAAAAACATTAGATACATAGCAAAGAGTTTATTTCATTGATATATGATGAATTCATTCATGTTTATGATAAGAAACAATATAATAGAAAATGGACAAATGTAATAATGTTCAATTTACAGGAAACATAAATATACTATATACTAAAAGACACTTGAAAAGATTCAGATCCTAAATAAAAGAGTGCAGAATAAAAATTTGAAGGAGTTTTTTGTTTATTTAATACTGATCTGAAAGTTTGTAATTCATTGTAGTAATTCTGTTGGAAAGAAAAGAAAATGAAAGAAGCAAACAGTCATTTGGAGTACAATTTGCCAATATCAATTTTTTAATGCTCATCTTTTCGATCTAGTCATTTCATTTATGTACCCTACACATATATTTACAAACATGATTGAAACATAAAATATGTAAAATTTTGTCATTTCAGGTTATTAATTAGTAACAAAATCCTTGAGTAAACCTAAAGATTTTATAGTCATAGTCTTGTTTTAAAAAAATGTTATAATATTATAAATTGAAACAAATGAGATTCCTGTCCTTGTATGCTGATACTGAAACATGTTAAAGCTATTCTAAGAAAATATAAAACTAACTATACACACATGAACGTATAAAGAGTATAGGCATGTGTATTCAGTCATGTCCAACTCTTTGTGATCCCATGGACTGTAGCCCGCCAGGTTCCCTGTCCATGACATTTCCTAGGCAAGAATACTGGAGTGGGTTGTAATTTCCTTCTCGAAGAGTATGTATAGTCCTCATTTAAATGAAATATGTTAAAAGGCTGGATATATGCTTGAGATATTTCATGTTGATTCACAAGAAAATAATAGTTCCCTGTGAGGAAAACGACTATAAGTTTATATATGCAGCTTCACCTATTTAGGGTTTTTTATCATTAGTTTTTCCAAATAATAATAACTGTAAAAGATATTAAAATAAAGGTTGCTTTTGTGAATTTACACAGTGAAAAAATCCTTTTTGAAGCAAAGGAATGGTTCTAAAATATAGGTAGATTTTCTTTAATACGTTTCATGATTTGTTTCCTAAAGAGGTAAATCTGTGGAAAATTGAAACTTTTCTTAGTAAGCAATAGTTCTGAATACACTTTACAGATTCTTTTTCTGAAGGGTTAGACTCCAATACACATATATAATTTTTCATTCACTGAAAATTTGATAAACATAAGAATATTTTCTGCTTATGACAGCATCTTAAACCACTGAGCTTTTAATGAATCTGAGACTAATTATTGGCTGCAAAGGACTTTGTTATTATTTTTTAAAATAAATTGAAAGCCATAAGATTGCCATGGTCCACTCTTCCTTCTTCTCTCACTATGTTCCTTTTCTTGCCACCAGTTAAAAATGAAACACCATATGCATGTTTAACAAGCACAAGATAAACACAAAAGATTTTTGTTTAAATGTAGGGTTGAGTAATACCACTTTGTGTTGAACTTAGATTTAATAATAATAATAATTCTAGCTGTTTACTGTTTAATAACATTTCTAGCAATTACCACAGTTGGAGTAGATCTAGACTTTGCCCGAAGTAATGTATAAAATAATTTAATAGCAAGAACTTTAGTCTGATCATGTACAGAAGTTTATGGGAGTATTTTTTCTGTTCTTTTTGATTTGAGTGATGACTTAATTTAAAAATGATAACTTTTAGAGAAAATGTTGACAATGAATAGAGAAAATGATGCATTATCGTCTCTAAAATAAATGCCAGGAACATATTACCATCCCCTATTAGCATGGGTATTGAAGCAAGTTATTATTGTAAAAACCAAAAGGTAAGAGACGGATCCTTTTAAACTGGTTGTTAGTATACAGATTAGGTGAAACTTACTAAATATTAATATATTCATTTCTTTGGGATGACAGTATGCATTGAATACTCTCATCCTTTTATATTAAATTCTTCTACAGAGGAGTAGAACTTAATTTTTCAAAAGAAAAAGGAAATGGCCTTTACAGTGAAGAAATTTACAGATAACATATGATCATGTTTATAAGCTAACACTTCAGCTAGTACATATTATGCAGTTTCAACCCATTGCTAGAATAAAATTACTTTATGGAGGATGAAGTGTTAGTCCCTTGGTTAAAAATATTAATTCTGTGCCAAAACATAAACTGAATTTTTATCAATTAAAACAAAGAAAAGTTATTGAAAACATAAGTTATAATTTGAAACAGTCATATCTGGCTAAGCTTTACCATTAATAACTTTTGAACAAAGGACATGAGGGAATAACATTTGTAGAAAAAGAAGGAAATAGCTTGCCTTCTCTATTTGTCCTTTTCTCCCGCCACTAAATATTAGATTTAAGAGAGAATGAATATATGAAGAAGCATAGGACACCCCATGGATAAAACTCATTAGTATTTGATAAGGTGAATGTGATTATTGACCTCTTATCCTTAGTCTGTCATAAACATAAGTTCTTTATAATCGGAAAGAAGCCTAACTTTTCTTGATCTCAGTTTCTTCATTTCATATATTATTTAGAGGAGTCCTCTCTTTTTAATATAATTTTATTTATTTATTTATTTATTTATTTAGGCTGTGCTGGGTCTTCGTTGCTGTGTGGGCTTTTCTCTAGTTGCAGGGAGCAGGAGCTACTCTCTAGTTCCAGTGACAGGCTTCTCACTGCAGTGGCTTCTCTTGTTGTGGAGCACAGGCTCCAGGACATGTGCAGGCTTCAGTAGTTGCAGCTCCCAGGCTCTAGAACACAGGGTCAATAGTTGTGGCATGCGGCTTAGATGCTCTGCAGCATGTGGGATTTTTCCTGGACCAAGGATTGAACCCACGTGTCCTATACTGGCAGGTGGATTCTTCACCACTGAGCCACCAGGGAAGCCCCAGAGGAGTCCTCTTAAAATTCAATTTTAAGCCTTTTCCAGGTCTAAAATTGAATAGTGCTTCTTGTAATCCTTTGTTTATACCTATAAAATCTACAAAGGTGTAACAAAAGAAAAATATTAGAGGATCTGTTACAAAACAGAGAGAGTTGTGACTATGTCATCATATCAGCCAAAGGATGGTATCACCTTCACTTTTTTCCTTATATCTTTCAGTGCATACAGGATCTACCTCAGTTGGACCTTCCTCTCCCTTTTCTCTCTATGGTTCCCTCCACCCTGCCTTTCCTCTCCCATCAGGATCAAAGCCCTACTAAAGTGTCATAAGGCTCCCAAAGTACTAAATTTACATGCCCGACTCTTTCTAGGAAAGGAAAAATAGATTCTAACTATATTACTCAAATGTTTTAGATCCTTTAATTTTTTCAAAACAGATGAATCCATCTTTCTTTGCTAATATTGACAGCTACTCATAAAATAACTGCAAAGTATTATTTTATCTCTACCTTTTTGTGCTTTGTTTTTTCTAAGGATACCAACCCCCTCCAGAGATTAAGGAAAAGATGAAGGATAAACGAGGTGAACTAGAAAGAAAATTTCATGCTGCAACAGAGATTATCTTGGAGGGCTTATCATATTTCTTTGCTATACACCATTGTTTCAAAAGACCTCTGATAGGACCAACCAAATAAATCATGTCTAACAATATGTTAGACAATATGTGCTTTAAGGAAGTTTACACTCTAAGAAGGCTATGACATGATGTAGGTAAAAATAATAAGATAACTAAAAATGTGTACCAAAAATAAAGGACAAAACACCGTGAGACTTTAAGGTCAATAAGATTGCAATGGTTTCATCAACATTCTTTGACTTGTATGTCAGTTTTCCAGCTTCTCAACTGGATTTCTAAAGTTTCTCAAGGGCAAAAAAATCCTTTTGATTACCTCACCTCTCAGCACCTAGTAATGTCTTCCATATAAAAGATAAGGTGAATCTTTGCCTATTGATTGAAACATGCAGCTATAGTACTGTATTTACTCCACTATGAAGGGTGGAAGGTCAGTTACTCCTCATTTATTTTGTATTGTAAGGCTACCTGTGGCTCACTTAGACTCTTATTTCAAGCCACAATCACACAAATCATACTAAAATTAAAACCTCAAAATCCCCACTCAGTTACAAAGTGGTTATATAAATCTTTGATAAATTTGAAGCGCTTGCTTAAGATGTTTTTTCAACCTAGGGAAATATACTCATTAAAAGAATATTTTAAGATGTAACCTAATGAGTAAGGGCAAACATTGATGAGAAAGTAAGTTTGTATGGCTTTGCCAAAATTTTAAATGAAAAATCACTTAAATCAGTTCAGCAAATGTTTATTTCACATGTACTGTATAGAATACACTAAGCTAGATACTATGCTAAAATAAATAAAATGTCAAAGCAATGCTGTACATGCTAGTGGAAAATACTTATTAACATTTAAAATATAACCTTATTCTATTAATGTTGCTTTGCTGCAGAATATGCTAGAGATTTCCTCATGCCTTATTTGTGTGCTGCTGTTTTTTAAGTAGAATAACATATATGCTCTGTTATTTTTCCTTGCTATTTTTCTTTCTTACTATTTCTAAAGTAATACCTTCATAGAATTTTCCAAGAGAAATTTAGATTATAAAAAGAGAAGACACACATATGTGGTAATATTTTTTATGCACACCTCACAAATTTCAAAGTTTATTGAACTTATTTGGTTGTTGTTAAAATGCACTCCTTAGCAAACCACAGAAATTTACTTCATGACTCAAACTCTCTGTTCTTTGCAGAAGCCAGCATGGGTACCATTTCAAATTTTTGGCTCCATTTTTAAATATTTGATGTTCAAGAATGTTTCGTGCTGACCGAATAACTTTTGCTCACAAACGTAGGAAAGAAAAAAATGAAAAAGAGAGCTGAGGGGGAAAAATTGCTCTTAAACTACAACAGCTGGCTGAATTAAATTGAGTCAATTACAGATTGCATTCTACATTGAAATACAGTTTTCACCAAAAAGACAATAATGTGATGATTTAGTTTTTACATGAGATTCTTATTTATTGAACATGTAAAGTAGATAAATATGACATTTATCAAGAAATACATGTTAAAATTTTAGCCCTCTGAGTTGACAGACTGTGTCACATTGAAACTTTGCAGGAACAATAGGGCTAGAAAAAAATTTGAAGGTTATCTTTTTAATGAAGTAGTAATTAAATGGGCAGATGTTTTTTTTTTATTGTTTTTGCCATACATTGTCATGATATCACCATGGGTTTACATATGCTTCCCCTCCGGAACCCCCCTCCCTCCTCCCTACCCCCTGGGAAATCTCGCTGCACCAGTCCCGAGCATCAATCCTGGGCTGGCGATTGATTAGACACATGACAATTAACATGCTTCAATGCCCTTCTCCCATATC
>ML660679.1:1199470-1234695 GCA_007570785.1 Antilocapra americana | reverse complement strand
CTCTTTTTCATTTCTTCTAAGTCCTTGTTAAAGCTTACCTGCATCTTCTCAATCTTTGCCTGCAGGTTATTGAGCTGCAACTCCAACTTATTTTCCAGGTTTTGGATCATTTTCACTATCATTATTCGGAATTCTTTGTCAGGTAGACTTCCTATCTCTTCGTCTTTTGTTTGGTCTAGGGGGTATTTATCCTGTTCCTTTACTTGCTGGGTATTTCTCTGCCTTTTCATCTTGTTTATCTTGCTGTGTTGTCCCTTTATTGTGGGGATTCCTCTCTATGGGAGGGGTTGGATGTGTGGTTTGTCGAAGTTTCCTGGATGGAAAGGCTTGTGTGGTTTTCTGGTGGGTGAGTCTAGGTTTCCTCACTGTTACTCCTCACGTCGGCAATGGGTCGCCTCTCCAGATGCCCGATGTCCTCTGCCAGCATTCAGTTCCTGTTTTATGGAGTTTGCTCGGCCTTTAAAAGTTCTTTTGGTATATTTATTGGGGAGAGAGTGTTCTCCCTGTCCTATTCCTCCACCATCTTCAGAAATGAAATCGGGCAGATGTCTTAATTGTGGTGCAATTGGCCTACTTTTCCACAAGCTAAACTTATTTGCCCATCTGGACATGGCCAATGACCTACTTTTCTCAATTCTACCAATATTGTATACTAACTCACAAAAGTGAAAAGTAATCTATATATTATGAAAGGAAATAATATGGTCAAAATGATGTATGATGTTTAGCAATTACTCTTACTTACATTTCCCTAATATATTATGGTGTAAACATACTTTCTTACAGAATTCTGTGTAGATTCCTAAATTTAATACACGGCAGAAAGGTAAGCCTAGTTGTGAACATACACAGATACATTTTGATTTTGAGTTCACATTTTATTTTAACCATTAGAATATACTTTTGAATCTGTCTTCCCCTAGTTGGACTTGCTAAGAAGATGGTGTAAATTTAATATTTATTATACAAATTTCAGAGAATGATCTTGAGCCTGAGTCTTGGCCACAGTTGCCTCTATCTTCCTTATGAGAGATTTTTCAGTATTAGATTTTATATTGATTTTAACTATAGAGTGGATATCTTTCTTGGACTATCCACCGCTATTCATTCTCCATGAGACATTCAATATGCTTTTTTTTCTTTTTGTTCCATCTTTATATATATACATGAATAGATATATATATTCATGTATACATATATGGCTTTAATACATAAATTCACTAAAAATTATTTATTAAAGTACCTTTCCTGTGCTGAATACTTTGCTGTTGTGGACAAACGTGACTGTTTTGTAATGGATATTCAGAAACTTAAAATGTTTTAAATCTTGAATGTTTTGTCTTCCTCTAAGTATAAAATATAACTTAATATTATGAACTAAGTACTAAAGAGGTAAATAAAAGAAACTTGTTATGGTAATTTGAGACACGGTTTGTCTCAGTCAGAGTAGGCTGTTCTATAGTATCAAAAAATCCCGAGTTCTCCAAAGATCGTGATAATGGTGAAGTTGATGTCTCATTTATTCTACATGTCTGTTATGGGTCACTGGGAAGGGATAGGGGAAGTACTTTTTGCTCATGGTAGTTGCACATGGAGTCAAGCTGACAGAACCACAACCATCTGGAATATTGCTGGTCATGAGCAAAGTGGATGCATGGCAGCACATCCATAATTTAATGAGCCATCTCAGTAGTGAGGAACATTGCTTGTACTCACAACTGGGCAGCTAAAACCTAATCACAATTCTATCCAACTACACAGAGAGCAGAAATTACAGTCCCATCATTCATGTACACAAATAGGAAAATAACCAGAAAAATTTGTCAAATAGCATTAATAAAAAAGCAATAAAACCAGTAGTGTTGACAAACAGTCCCCTCCCCCAATGAATACTATTTGGCTCACACTCTTTCTTTCATATAAAATACATCTATATCTCCTTCCCAAGGAGATAAACCAAAAACCTCCTCTAGGCAAAACATCAATTTTGGTGTTCAGGATTACAGCCTTACCTCTATCAAGGAGACTGACAAGTGGTTGTCTCATTTCTATAGAGGCAAAATCTATGAAAAAAAGAAAAACAAGCAGGGCAGGAATAGGGACACAGATGTAGAGAATGTACATGTGGACACACCAGGGGAAGAAGCAGGTGGGACAAATTGAGAGAGAGTATCATTGAAACATGTATATTACCATATATAAAATAGATAGCCAGTGGGAATTTGCTGTGTAACACAGGGAGCTCACCTCAGTGCTCTGTGATGATCTAGAAGATTGAGGTTGGGTAAGGGTGAGAAGGAGGTTCAAGAGGGAGTGAACATGTGTATATTTATGATTGATTCATGTTGTTGTATGGCAGAAACCAACACAACACTATAAAACAGTTATACGACAATTTAAAATTTTAAAAAATGATAAAAAAAGAAGAAACACAAGATATTTTCCAACCCCAACCCACCATATACAGTGAAGGAACAATTTCAATATAACTGCAGTAAAAACTCCTAATGAGAAAATAAAAGATGGGGACTTGTAGAGTTGGGTAGCAAATCTGACATATCACTGGGCAGCCATTTCAATGTGGGGGATATTCTTTGATTAGACTCCAATTTTTCTCCCTAGAAGGAACTCCCCAGCCATTGATTTTTAAAACCTTTTTCTGTGTCCTGTGGTTCAGTTCAGTTCAGTCATTCAGGTGTGTCTGACTTTTTGCGACCCCATGAACCGCAGCACACCAAGCCTTCCTGTCCATCACCAAATCCCAGAGTTCACCCAAACTCATGTCCATTGAGTCAGTGATGCCATCCAGCCATCTCATCGTCTGTCTGCCCCTTCTCCTCCTACCCTCAATCTTTCCTAGCATCAGGGTGTTTTCAGTGAGTCAGCTCTTTATATCAGGTGGCCAAAGTATTGGAGTTTCAGCTTCAACATCAGTCCTTCCAATGAACACCCAGGACTGATCTCCTTTAGGATGGACTGGTTGGATCTCCTTGCAGTCCAAGGGACTCTCAAGAATCTTCTCCAACACCACAGTTCAAAAGCATCAATTCTTTGATGCTCAGCTTTCTTTAGAGTCCAACTCTCATATCCATACATGATTACTGGAAAAACCATAGCCTTGACTAGAGAGACCTTTGTCAGCAAAGTAATGTCTCTGCTTTTTAATATGCCATCTAGGCTGGTCATAATTTTCCTTCCAAGGAGTAAGCGTCTTTTAATTTCATTGCTGCAAATCACAATCTGCAGTGATTTGGGAGCCCCCCAAAATAAAGTCAGCCACTGTTGCCACTGTTTCTGCATCTCTTTGCCATGAAGTGATGGGACCGGATGAAATGATCTCAGTTTTCTGAATGTTGAGCTTTAAGCCAACTTTTTCACTCTCCTCTTTCACTTTCATCAAGAGGCTCTTTAGTTTTTCTTCACTTTCTGTCATAAGGGTGGTGTCATCTGCAAATCTGAGGTTACTGATGTTTCTCCCCGCAATCTTGATTCCAGCTTGTGCTTCATCCAGCCCAGTGTTTCTCATGATGTACTCTGCATAGAAGTTAAGTAAGCAATATACAATATACAGCCTTGTCGTACTCCTTTACCTATTTGGAACCATCTGTTGCTCCATGTCCAGTTCTAACTGTTGCTTCCTGACCTGCATACAGGTTTCTCAAGAGGCAGGTCAGGTGGTCTGGTATTCCCATCTTTTTCAGAATTTTCCACAGTTTATAGTGATCCACACAGTCAAAGGCTTTGGCATAGTCAATAAAGCAGAAATAGATATTTTTCTGGAATTCTGTTACTTTTTTGATGATCCATCGGATGTTGGCAATTTGACCTCTGGTTCCTCTGCCTTTTCTAAATCTAGCTTGAACATCTGGAAGTTCACAGTTCACATATTGCTGAAGCCTGGCTTGGAGAATTTTGAGCATTACTAGCATGTGAAATCTGTGCAATTGTGCGGTAGTTGGAGCACTCTTCGGCATTGCCTTTCTTAGGGACTGCAATGAAAACTGACCTTTTCCAGTCCTGTGGCCCCTGCTGAGTTTTCTAAATTTTCTGACATATTGAGTGTAGCACTTTCACAGCATCATCTCTTAGGATTTGAAATATCTCAACTTGAATTCCATCACCTCCACTAGTTTGTTCGTAGTGATGCTTCATAAGGCCCGCTTGACTTCATATTCCAGGATATCTGGGTCTAGGTGGGTGATCACACAATCGTGATTATCTGGGTCGAGAACATCTTTTTTGTACAGTTCTTCTGTGTATTCTTGCCACCTCTTCTTAATATCTTCTGCTTCTGTTAGGTCCATACCATTTCTGTCCTTTCTTGTGCCCATCTTTGCATGAAATATTCCCTTGGCATCTCTAATTTTCTTGAAGAGATCTCTAGTCTTTCCCATTCGATTGTTTTCCTCTATTTCTTTGCATTGATTACTGAGGAAGGCTTTCTTATCTCTCCTTGCTATTCTTTGGAACTCTGCATTCAATGGATATATCGTTCCTTTTCTCCTTTGCTTTTCACTTCTCTTTTTTTTTCACAGCTATTTGTAAGGCCTCCTCAGACAGCCATTTTGCTTTTTTGTATTTCTTTTTCTTTGGGATGGTCTTGATCCCTGTTTCCTGTACAATGTCCTGAACCTTCGTCCATAGTTCATCAGGCACTCTGTCTATCAGATCTTGTCACTTTAATTTATTTCTCACTTCCACTGTATAATCATAAGGGTTTGTATCAGTGTAAATATTATAGAGATTTTACATTTTATGAGGAGGCTTAGAGATTTGCTAATTGTTAGGGATTTGATTTAGATCATACCTGAATGGTCTAGTGATTTTCCCCACTTTATTCAATTTAAGTCTGAATTTGACAATAAGGAGTTCATGATCTGAGCCACAGTCAGCTCCTGGTCTTGTTTTTGCTGGTCTTGTTTTGTTGTTGTAGCTTCTCTGTCTTTGGCTACAAAGAATATAATCAGTCTGATTTCGGTGCTGTCCATTTGGTGATGTCCATGTGTAGAGTCTATTCTTGTGTTGTTGGAAGAGGGTCTTTGCTCTGACCAGTGCGTTCTTTTGACAAAACTCTATTAGCCTTTGCCCTGCTTCATTCTGTACTTCAAGGCCAAATTTCCCTGTTACTCCAGGTGTTTCTTGACTTCCTACTTTTGCATTCCAGTCCCCTATAATGAAAAGGACATCTTTTTTGGGTGTTAGTTCTAGAAGGTCTTGTAGGTCTTCATAGAACCATTCAACTTCAGCTTCTCAGTGTTAAACTTTTGGGGAAAAACTTGGATTACCGTTATATTGAATGGTTTGCCTTGGAAATGAACTGAGATCATTCTGTCATTTTTGAGATTGCATCCAAGTACTGTATTTTGGACTCTTTTGTTGACTATGATGGCTACTCCATTTCTTCTAAGGGATTCCTGCTCAAAATTGTAGATATAATGGTCATCTGAGTTAAATTCACCCATTCCAGTCCATTTTAGTTCCCTGATTCCTAGAATGTCGACATTCACTCTTGCCATCTCTCATTTGACCACTTCCAATTTGCCTTGATTCATGGACCTAACATTCCAGGGTCCTATGCAATATTGCTCTTTACAGCATCAGACCTTGCTTCTGTCACTAATCACATCCTCATCTGGGTGTTGTTTTTGCTTTGGCTCCATCCCTTCATTCTTTCTGGAGTTATTTCTCCACTCATCTCTAGTAGCATATTGGGCACTTACCTACCTGGGGAGTTCATCTTTCAGTGTCTTTTCATAGTGTTCATGGGGTTCTCAAGGCAAGAATATTGATTTCATTACCATCCTTGCCTACATTTGAAATGAGATTTCAGACTAAGGTGTTTTTGAGGGCTGTGCAGCTTTCTTATCCTGCTTTGTTTAGAAGTTTGAAAACCCTAGTATTGCTTTGTGTCTCAAAGAACTGTAAAAAAAAAATCTGCTACAAATGTGTTTTCTATTCTATTCCAGTTTGTTTCTTGTATAAACACATACACACACACATACACACATAGTTTATTGTGTGACATAATATTTTTTACTCGATTTTGTTTCATATTTTTGACAAAACCACTTAGCCTTCCTAATACATCTTTTTATTAAATTTTTTAAATAATTAAAATTTACATAAAAATTGCAAAATAGTATAGTGAGTTCCCATATGCCGTTCATCCAACTCCCACCAGTCTTAACATCTTATATAACAATAGTATAATTATCAAAGCCAGGAAATTAACAATATTAACTAGATTACAAATTTAATTCAAATTTTATGTATTTCCACTGATTTTTTTCTTCTTTTTCAAGATCTAATCCAGGACCCTGTATTGTATTATATGTCATGTTTGCCTAGTCTCCTATAATCTGCAACAGTTTTTAAATTTTTATTTTTCTTTCATGACCTTGACACTCCTGAAGAGTACTGGCCAAGTGTTTTGCACAGTGTTTCTTAGCTTGGGTTTGTTGATTAAACTGAAGGTATTCATTTTTGGCAAGAATATCACAGACTATTATTCACATCTATTTTTTGAGATCTCTCTTCCCTTTCTTAATTGTGGGCACCTTGTTGGAACATTTTTTTTCCCCTGTCTACCACCTAGCAAAAGTTAATACCTCGTATTTGAGATTTTTGCTATAGCAGTATCCCCTTTCTGGGAATCAGCTTTTTGTCAGTCATAATGGATAGGTCATGTTAAAGAAACTACAGCTTGCATATCTCAGTGCTTAAAGAAACACATGCTTATTTCTCACTCATAATACACAGCAATCGCTGGTTGCTAGAGAGACTTTCTTTGCTCATGGTTGTCTCTCAGATATTCAGGGTCATGAAGTATGCACCACTTTCAGTGCTTCTGGTTATCATAGCAAGCAGTAGGTTACCTCAGCAATTAAATGCCTCAGCATGAGCACATCATGTTTCTGTTCTCAATTCAGTGTTTTGATTTAGTTAGTGGTCATGCGTGTGTGCGTGTTCACTCAGTCATGTCCAATTATTTTATGACCCCATGGACTGTAGCCTACTAGGCTCCTCTGTCCATGGAATTTTCCAGCCAAGAATACTGGAGTGGGTTGCCATTTCTTCTCCTAGGGGATCTTCCTGACCCGGGGAACAAACCCGTGTCTCTTGTGTCTCCTACATTGGCATGTGGATTCTTTACCACGGCACCACTTGGGAAGCCCAGTTAGAGGTCACTAGGAAGTATATTCCTACCATGTGCTTAGAATGGGAAGGCCAGAAATGTTTGAAAGACAGCATCAATGTGACCACATTTCTGCTATAATTCTTTGTTCAGTTGCTAAGTCGTGTCCAACTCTTTGTGACTCCATAAACTGCTGCACACTAGGCTTCCCTGTCCTTCACTATCTCCCAGAGTTTGCTCAGACTCATGTCTGAGTTTTAAATGTTATAAAGTATTATAAAAATAATAAATTCTTTATAATATTTAAAATTATATACTTTGCGATATTTAAGATAATTTTATAAAATTATTTTCTGATTTTGCATATTATGTGTAATGGAAAAATCTGAAAAGAGAATGAAAGCATGAAAGGCAAACATCACATGTATTCCTAATTCCCTCAAAAATTTTGCCCAAGTGTTTATTAGGCAAAACAATAAACATTGTTTCTTTGCATTTGCTTTTCTCTGTGTGTGTGTTTGTGTGTCTCTGTGTGTGTGTAACCAGTATCATACTTCAGAAACAGATTTATATACTGCTAAATTTGACTTACTGTAATTTTACCATTTAAGCACAAATTTTTTGAAATGCTTGTTTTATTATATAGCTATACATTTATCACATATTTATATACAGACATATTTTCTTTGTTAGATATATAGTTGTTTTTAATATTCTACTATTTTAAAACTGCTGTGATATAATCTATATAAAATACATTCTGTTTTTCTACTTATTAACATGGCAGGTGAAAGCTGAACAGATTGCCATGAAATTTTGGAAGCTTATATATGGTACATGGTTTATTAGTATTATTTCTGGATATTAACTATCGTGAGCAAATAAAGTTCTTGCTGTACCATACCTTAAAGCACAGCACGTAGAATGGTCTCACTTACCTGCAAAGCAGTTTCATCCTAATTCCAGAACATCACTAGCCCCAGAGATGAATTTTAAACTGTCTTTTAAATAATAAATGTTTTGCTGTTAATCTTCTTGGGGTTTCCAAGCATACCTACAAATTCTTGTGGTTTTCTCTTATTTAAAAATGACACTGTGGCAGCCATGAGAATGAGCCTCTCGGATCTCTGATTGCAGGGAGCATAATTGACAGAGGTCCCCAGTTATTGCCCTCTGAAATCCGTCATGGTATTGGCCTCGAGGTCACACTTCCCATGAGCTGTTCTCAGCCAGTGACTAAGCATGGCAGGGCTACTAAGACAGACCCTTTCTGGGAAACAAAATTCCTCTCACCCTTGACCTTGGCTCAAGGACTCCCTGTCAGCTTTGCTGTAACTTTCTTAGAACTGCACTGCATTTTTTTTCTGTGCTCTCTCTTCCACAGGGGTTAGACCTGCATCACAGAGTGATGATTCGTCTAGTTCCCTCTGTTTACCTCCCCATTTCTCCTTCATCGGTGTTCTTCACAGTAAATCTCTTGGACATCTCATCCCATATTGGCATCTGCTTCTCAAAGGATGTGAATTAAATATAATTATTTTTTCCATTTTCATTCTCTTTCCATTAGAAAGAAGATGTTATTTGCTTTCTTGTTTCAGATTTTAATGGCCAGTATTCTAGATATTTGCCATATCCCGTGTGATTGGTCAGGGCAGAATCACAAAGAATAGATTAAGGAACATATTTTATTGGGGGAAATTGACTTGGCAAGGGTAGCGAGAAAAGACAAATATCTTGATACTCCCACCTTTCCACTAGGAGGCATGCTAAGGACATGGGCCTGCCTTTGCTTTTCTTTGTTAGGGGGCAAATATGAGAACACTTGGGCTTCTCAGGTAGTGCTAGTGATGAAGAATCCATCTGCTAATAAAGGAGATGCAAGAGACCCAGGTTCAATCCCTGGGTCAGGAAGATCCCCTGGAAAAGGAAATGGCAACCTACTCCAGTATTCTTACCTGGAGAATCCCATGAACAGAGGATCCTGATGGGCTACCGTCCATGGTTCTGCAAAGAGTCAAACACAACTGAGCACACAGTACAGGTGAGAACAAATTCATCAGTGTTTAAGCAGTGTGGGAACCAGAGCACCAAAGTTGTTTGAGAAAGCTAGCTGCCCTGCCTCTGGAGACACTGAGGTTCATGACAGGTGTGTTGCCCTTCCTTTCAGTAGAAGAAATGCGCACTCAGTTGCTCACCTCTACAAATATATATGGAACCAGAGAACTGTCCCTTTCCAAATTAGGCAAATTATTTGATTTCTCTGAGACCTAGTTTCCTTTACTATAAAGTGGCACCAAATGGCAGGTCTATCTCCCAGGTTTGTTTGAGGAAGTGAGATAAATACAATAAAAGCCCTACAGTAACACACAGTAGTATATAATCTGATACTAAAAGGAGAAGGAGAGAGATTAAAGTCCACAGCACAAAAATCACCCATTGCCATTGATGTTTCAGTTCAGTTCAGTTCAGTTGCTCAGTCGTGTCTGACTTTGCGACCCCATGAACTGCAGCATGGCAAGCCTCCTTGTCCATCGCCAACTCCCGGAGTTCACCAAACTCATGTCCATTGAGTCGGTGATGCCATCTAACCATCTCATCTTCTGTCGTCCCCTTCTCCTCCTGCCTTCAGTCTTTTCCAACATGAGGGTCTTTTCAAATGAGTCAGCTCTTCACATCAGCTGACCAAAATACTGGAGTTTCAGCTTCAACATCAGTCCTTCCAATGAACCAATTTCCCTTAGGATGGACTGGTTGGGTCTCCTTGCAGTCCAAGGGACTCTCAAGAGTCTTCTCCAACACCACAGTTCAAAAGCATCAATTCTTCTGCTCAGTCTTCTTTATAGTCCAACTCTCATATCCATACATGACTACTGGAAAAACCATAGCCTTGACTAGACGGACCTTTGTTGACAAATTAAGCTCTGATTTTTCTGCCATTTGCAAGTAACTGATCACTTATAAATCCCTATAGAAATGTTATTTAAAATTCCATAGAATTTCTAGTAGTACTATTATTAGTTCTCTTAGGAATAAATTTTTGGTTAATAATATCAGTCTAAATTACTGAGGAAATCAAAGGAGAGGTTTAAAAGGTTTACTTTGTCTAAATGGTCAAATTAATTAAATTTCATTTTTTTCTTACATAAGCATAGCATTGATGTATCTGTTAATGATAATGATTCCTTACTTTTTAAGCGTGCAACTTGAGCCTAACAAAGGAAATTTAATTTTTTTCAGGAGTGAAATTGGAAAAGATCATGAATAATTTTCCCCAAACTGGAAATTGATAATTCAAACTATATCCATTTACATACCTAAGTGTAATGAATAGCATGAACCTTCTTCATCTCTGTTGTCTAGAACATAGCCTGGTACATGGTGGATGCTCAAGAAATATTGGATGAATGAACTTTGTATTGGGTTTCTAAGGAGAAGGAAACCACAAGCAGTAAATTTATTTAAATTAAGAGCAAAGCAGTTGCCCTCACTATGAGCAAGTATGTTGCTGTGTGTTTACCTTGGAAGGCTTAGATAGGTATGAAATATGCAGTTTTGTATAGAAGACTTGTACCATAGCTTCACCTGGGTAAACACGTTTCTTTTTTTTTTTTTTACTAGTTTTGCCATACAATGACATGATATCGCCATGGGTTTACATATGCTCCCCCTCCAGAACCCCCCTCCTTCCCCCCTCCCTCCTCCCTCCCCCTGGGAAATCTCGATGCACCAGCCCTGAGCATCAATCCTGGGCTGGCGATTGATTACACATATGATAATTAACATGTTTCAATGCCATTCTCCCATATCATCCCACCCTTGCCCTCATCCACAGAGTCCACAAGTGTGTTCTATACATCTGCGTTCCTTTTGCTGTCTCGCATGCTGGGTTCTCATTACCGTCTTTCTAAATTCCATATATATGCGTTAGTATACTGTATTGACGTTTCTGTTTTGCATGTAAATGTAAAATACCATTGGATTCTGGGACAGTTCATTTAATCAGGCTAAGCCTCAGTTTCCTCATTGATTAGATCAGGAAAGTGGGTTGGATATTCATTCCAACTCTGGCATTCTAAATTTCCATTAGATTTTGGGTTTTACTTAAAGCAGATTTGTTTGATACCTGGGTTTTATGGCTATAAATGGGAAAACCTATACTTAGTTCACAGTATCAATAGTATATAATAAAAATAATTTATTTAGTTATGTGTTTTGTAGTCTGCCTTTTTCCTCCATCTTACTTTCCAGAACTTGTGCACATTTTCTTGGTATTAATTTTATTTTTTCCTGCAACTCTACAGGCAAAAGAAATGTCAATTACTTTTTTAAAGGGTGTAAAAATGACTCCGTGTAGGAGACTTGGAAGTTATAACAATACGGGGAATTTCTGTTTCTAAATTCAATGTCTGCTATGGTTCCCAAAGGATTGAGAAGTGTTTTTAAAACATTGTGCAAGTTCATGTTCATGACTAATTGTTATGAAGAGTATTGTGCTCATATAGTATCAGTATGTATAATACAGAAAATCCAAATTGAAGTTTGACAGTACCTATCTCTCATTTTCTTAATTGCCACAAAAACTTATTAAGTTTTCTGGAGCACAGTTTTCATGGAATCATTTTTCTGAGTTTTATCTCAAATGTTGCACAGCACCAGGGAAGAGTATTATCTACTCCTCATATAGTCAACAAATCTAGTTTTGTGCTAGTTTCAGTTACACACACTATGTAAGGAGAAATTCATAGAAATTTTTTTTAAAAAAGAAAAGAAACATTTTATTTTAATGAAAATAGTAAGTGCCAATAAAGTTGAGATTTTTATCTTTGCTCACCTATGCATCACAAAAGGAATTGGGGGAAGTTGTTCTTTTTATTTAAAATGACCTTTGGCAGGCATGTAAACCTTACCTGGATGTCTTTTAGTTAAATTCCTTGAAATAATTCACTTTTGGGCTAAGAGCATGTAAAAAGTTTCAGCCCCCAAAAGTAATTTTTCACAACAAATAACTGAAGTACAGATTTGGAAGCAAGGTACCATCTGAACTCAAGTTATAGCACTGATAATTTCAAGTCTGAGGAAAACTGATTATAGTGTTTGCTCATCTTAGAAGACAGGGAAATCCTAGGTAATGGGGGAGAAAAAAACGTAGTTCAAAAATCTAATTGACTGTACATGCTTAAAATAAATAGTACAAATAACAAAAATACAAAAGAGACTTCTTTTATTATCACATAATTATGTAGTTTAAAATCTGAGTTTGGACCCCTTGAAGCACAGAATCTACTTGAAATTTTAAGTACCTCTATTTCTACAGAAAGTCCTAGTGTATACATGGGCACAGCCAAAAGTCCTAGAGTAAAATTTCTGAAAGTGGCTAATTAAAGTGTTCTGTGAATTGACAGAGATGATAAAATATGGAGCTGCCTACTTTAAGGAGAGAGTGGTTCATTTTCATGTCCATTTTTAACTATGTATTAGAATAATCTATTTTTAATAGAAATTCTGAAAGCTTTCAAAAACATAGAAAATAGAACTTTAATGCTGGGAATAAAGTTGAATTGCACTTGACCACCCCCCCCCCCTTTTTTCTTCTCCATTTTAAAGATCTGGCAACTGAGGATAAATGGCTAGACCAAAGACTTCTGTTAACTCATCTCAGGATTGGAATTTAATTTTATGACACTCTGCCATTGGTTTTCTTCTCCAGCCTGATATCATCACTTGTTCTAGGATTCCCATGCCTTGGGATTCATACCTGCCTAGTGCTAAGAAAACTCAGGTTGGATTCTTCTGCCTGGAAATTACCTTCTGATGTTTTCATTGATGTCTTGGGCTGACTTTTATTTTATCTGAATGCCATTTATTTATTTTTTCAATTTTATTTAATTAATTTATTTTTAATTGATTAATTTTTGGTTACACTGAGTCTTTGTTGCTATGTGGGCTTTCTCTAGTTGTGGTAACCTGGGGGTACTCTTCATTGCAGTGCACAGGCTTCTCATTGTGGTGGCTTCTCTTGTTGTAGAGCATGTTGCTCTAGGGCGTAAGGGCTCAGTAGTTGTTCCACACAGGCTTAGTTGCCCTAAGGCATGTGGGATCTTCCTGGACCAGGAATTGAACCCATGTCCCCTGCATTGGCAGGCAGATTCTTATCCCCTGTGCCAGCAGGGAAGTTCTTGGACTGACTTCAGTTCAGTTCAGTCTCTCAGTCGTGTCCGACTCTTTGCGACCCCATGGACTGCAGCATGCCAGGCCTCCCTGTCCATCACCAACTCCCGGAATTTAGTCAAACTCATGTCCATCAAATCAGTGATGCCATCCAACCATCTTATCCTCTGTTGTCCCCTTCTCCTCCTGCCTTCAATCTTTCCCAGCATCAGGGTCTTTTCCAGTGAGTCAGTTCTTCACATCAAGTGGTCAAAGTACTGACTTACATATCTGATTATTTCATGCTCTAATTTTTGCCAATGAACATAATAAAGTATTGCCGAACAAAGTGGCAGTGTTGTCCAATGGTGTAGTCTGCGAGTCAGGAGATGGGATTTTGGTCTTTCACCTGATTTCTGTTCCATCGCTGTACGTAGTTTTGGAATAACCCATGATTTGGAACATATTAATAGTTGATTAAAAGTTCAGATGCTGGATTCAAAGCTAGCAGTGTGCTCTTGGGGAACGATTTGAGAGTGCTGTGCCTGTTTCCTCATCAACTAAAGGAGGTAATAATAAAATATAAATAATAGAATTATTGGGGAAAATGACAATTTATTTGAAGAGTTTAGCGTTGTGCCTAACAAAGAGCGTCACTTGATAAAGTGTAGCTACGATTATTAGTGTTATTGTGGTGACTTCCCACTATCCATTTAGTAAGCAGTGCTGCCATCTACTTCCCTCCTAGAGTTTATTGAAATTTGCTGTGTGGAGAAAGGATGAGTTTTTTAATTAGACTTACTTGCATTTAAAATATCAATTATACAAGCCGAAACATCAATTCTACAGGCTACTAGGTATATAAACTCTGGATAAGTTATTCACTTTTTCACAGTCCTAGTAGTCCTCATCTGTGACATGGAGATTGTATCAAAGAATTGTTTTTAAAAAATAAAATGAGAACTGATATTGAGAGTGTGAGAGAGAGATTGTGTTTTTGTCAAGTGGTGATGTTGAGGGAAATGGATGGGTTGGGGGAGGGACTAACTCAACTGAGAATCCTGTAAGGTTTTTAAGGAAATAATTTATTTCTGAACATATTTGCGTATTTGGTAGTACTTTGGAAGTTTTGTAGGTGTGACATAGAAAATAAATTACCCAAATAGAAATTAAATAAGACATTATCTCTGTTACCCTGTTTAATATGGAACAGTATTCTTGGCAGTTTGCAGCTGTTTGTGAGTATAGTATGTACGTTAAAGAGCCCAAAGGTCTTTGGAAATTTGAATCCTCATAGCTAATAAAGAACACAAATGGAAATGATAATGTTGCAGTTTCAGTAGACTGGCTTTTGGATTATTTTATAATTATGGTGTTATAGTTTTCTCTTACTAAAATACTAACAATTCAGTAGGCCAGTAAAGCCTAATAAGTTGGTGGCTTGCCAACTATGATGAACACATCATTTGATTTGCTCCTATGGTTGCGGAAGAGTTTGAGTATTTCTAAAGCAGAAACAGAGAAAAGAAGTCTTATTTAAATAATAAGATCCAGAAGTGAAATAGGAAAGAATGAAAACTCTCCTGGTGTTCAGGGCTCATGTGTCTCTGGTCCAAAATGCCCTCACTTAAGAAGGCCCTCTCCAGAAGTATAGCTCCTATGAGATGTTCAGAATGACATCAGTAATTAAATTTGTCCAAATTTTTTTTCAAAATAAAATTTTTTCTCCAAAAGGTCTCTTATTTTGTTACTTATTGGGTTGACCAAAAAGTTTGAATTTTTTACAGAAAATCATGAACAAACTTTTTGTCCAAATCAATAACTTGTTACTAATTGATTGTTCCTCCAGAGCTAAAGAAAGGTCTGGCAGAAGAGGAGAGAAGAGAAGAACCAAGAAGTATTATAGATTATATTACTGCTGAGAAATATTTACTTATTCTTGCCTCTCCTTATTTAAGGGGTAGAGTATATTTCCCTATCATTTGATTTTTGGATTTATGTGATTTGTATTGACCAGTAGAATGCAGTGAAATTGACAATGTAACTAGCCTGAGCCTTGGTCTTAGAAGGCTTCATGGTTTTTTTTGCTTGTGGTCTTATGCTTCTGCTATTGCTATGGGGATATTTTTGAGCTTGCCTGTTGTTCAACAAGGAAAAAGAAAGAGTCATGAACAGAGCTGCTCCAGGCAAGTCCAGCCTAAATCGGGTGATCCCCAGCATATCCATTTATGCATAAGTAGCAAATGCATAGTATTGTATGTAACTAGGATTTAGTGGTTGTTATGCAGTGTGTCATAGCAATTGATAACTTATGCAACAGGGCATGCTAAAAGCCAGTTTTGCCTATTTCACAATTTTTCAAGTTCCTTTCCCCTCATGTGAGGCCTGAAGAAACTCATTTAAAGAAATATAGTATAGATATAACTGTACTAGAGTCTTTATTCACTTTCCAGGCCAAATAAAGCATCCATGATTAAGTTTTCTCTTGAAGTATATCAAATTGCCTCCCTAAAGCTTCCTGTTTTTTAGCTTCATCTATTGTTTTTAATCCACATCTTTCATGAAGAATCTCTTAAATGAGACAAATGATCAGCAAAGGGTGTTCTACTTGTCTCTTTTGCTCTAGTTTTCTTGAATCTTCTCATGGTGATTTGTACAAAGTGACTCTTTGTCTAGGATTGCCAATTCAAATCCCAGGTCCTTAGTCTTAATACTTTCTTCTTTAGCTCATTGTTACTTACTATTTTGTACTGTGTTCAGGAAAAATCACCATTATTGGAGATTTTAAAAAGTGGATGAGATGGAAAGAGAGTAAATAT
Organism: Antilocapra americana; assembly: GCA_007570785.1. Taxonomy (NCBI): domain Eukaryota; kingdom Metazoa; phylum Chordata; class Mammalia; order Artiodactyla; family Antilocapridae; genus Antilocapra; species Antilocapra americana. The sequence continues at coordinate 1,218,594 of ML660679.1, read as the reverse complement.
ATTCATCTTTATTTTGATCCTTTCAGACATACTCTTTCACTATTTGTAAAGCTTAGAAAATTGAACACATTGTGAGGGCGTCTCCAAACTCTGTTTAATCTCTATAAACATATGTCAGTTTCATAGTAAACCAGTTAAGTCAGAACTATATGTTAAAACATTAGCTTACTCTTCCTCCCTTTACCCAGATGAATATTGTCCTAGTTTTATAAAGGAAGACACTAGAATTTAGTCATTTGATAAGTTATGAATAAGTTTCAATATGTTAAGTGGAGTATCTTAGTGGAAAAAAGAACTTATGTAGTATGTTTCCCTATATATCTCTGATATTTGCATGGTTCATTTTAAAACTGACCTACACTTATGTTTTTTAAAACATAGTTATCTCTTATTCAGGCTTCTTCCCTTTATGGTGTTATTATAAGTTGACAATTATGAGTATTACAATAGTGATCCTTTCTTACTACTCAATATCAATTCTATTAGAGGATCTTTGCATGCTCCAAAAAGCTCTTTCCTACTCCCACGTTTCAGTTTTGATCCTACTTTCATTAATCCATTCTTCATGTAATAATCAGTGATATTTTAAAGTTCAAATCATATTATCTCTTTTTTTTGCTTAAATTCATTAATCATTTCCAATTTCACATGGAATAAAACTTAATGTCTTAGATGAGGTCCTAAGTTCTTTATTTCTCTTGCTTTTCTTTTATGTCAGCCTCACCGTATTCTTTCATATTCTTTAAAAACCCCTATTCTGGAAAATTTATTTCTCGTTTCAAGCTTTAGCATGCAGCATTTACAAAAACATGGAAGTATAAGAATGTATAGAAAATTCAGAAAAGGAAAACTTGTTCATTATGAATGTGGCATAGGGACATATCAGGAGTGGTTGCAAAGATTAGCTTGTGTTTGCTCATATGCTACAGGAAATATTTGTGTTTATGTCAGTTCATGTGATAATATATGCATTATATATATATATATATATATATAATGTATATAAGTGCATATGTATCATGTTTTTCTTTGTAAATCAAGATAAAGTATAATAAATTCAAATTGGCAGCTGTGATCAAATGTCTTTACTACATAGATGATAAATTGAGTCCTTTGAGCATCAGGTTTCTCATGTGAAAAAGAAGGATACCTACTCATAGGGTTGTTGTATTTAAGATAATTTTTTTTGGACACACTAAACACTTAGCACATTGGAGATATTCTGTGTACAACAGGGAGTACACTGAAGTGAGGAATGTTAAATACAAAACACAGATTTTACTCCCAATGAGATTATAAACTCTCAGAACAGAAATCTTTAAAGGGCAAAAGGGGTAAGTATCCATTAACCTACTTACCTTTTAGTATAATGACTAAAAATAGTAAACTTTCTGGACTGAGAATTCCGTTTCCCAAATGTGAACTCCTGCCATGAGGTCACTGAGGAAAGCTTTAATGGTGAGCATTGGCCTCAAATATTTAAAGAACTAAATTCACCATGTTTGTATGGCCAGGACACACAGACACTGTATTTCTCTGTGGTTAAGCACATATTTCTATATTAACTGACATATTAAACATTATTACCTTTTGCTAACAAAGCTTCCAGGAGCACCTTAGCCAGCTATGTTGTTCAGGAAAACAGCTTAAAATTATGACACTAGCTTAGTTTTAAAAATATGAGCAGGTCAGGTAACAGAGATTATTGTAATGCCTAAAGGAAATAAAGGGGCTTCCTAGGTGGCACTAGTTGTAAACAACCCGCTTGCCAATGCAGGAGACTGTAAGAGATGTGGGTTTGATCCCTGGGTCGGGAAGATCCCCTGGGGGAGGGCATGGCAACCCACTCTAGTACTCTTGTCTGGAGAATCTCATCAACAGAGGAGCCTGGTGGGCTATGTCCATGGGGTTACAAAGAGTTGGACACAACTGAAGTGACTTAGCAGCATACCAATGGAAATAAATATAAAAAGCATCTAAGAAAACAAGAAATTTGTAGTCTTTGTATTACTTTGCAAAGAGCTCAAAGTTTAGATTTTAACAAATAAACTGAATACTGTCCTTTACAAATTTGTCACAAAACTCATGAGGACAGATGTTTTTTACCTGATTGTTAATGCCTCTGGTAACTACTATAAATGAACTTGTGATATTCTAACTTTCAAGGACTTTTATTTTGGCCAGAATCCATAATCCCCAATCCATAATTGGGGTTTTAAAAACAAATTCAGCCTCAAAAAGTTGAAGATCTACTTTGATACTAACTGAAAGGCCTAATATAATAGAATGCAGATATTAATCATGAGTTTATAAACTGCATAACACATTCAATAATAATTGCATCTTGCAGAAACATTGTTCTTTAATTTGGTTTTGCCAAACTACAGGCTCAATTTTAGGAATTTTCTATGGAATTTTCAACTACTCACTTGGAAATAAATACAAGGCTTCCTTCCCTGGGATAGAAGCTTAACTGTTACATTCTGTCTGATATTTGGTGGTTCTAAATGAGAGAGGAGTAGAGATAGAGTGAATATGGTAGGCTTAGTTCACTACATTTGGTGTGAAATGTAGGCTTAAATCCTGGGTAGTGGTTTCATGACACTTGGCAAATTATTTAATTTCTCCATGTCTCAGTTTACTTCTGGAAATGATAGTAATGATCCTCACAATAATGTGATGAGGTAACAGCTAGAAGTTGTGTGTATTGTTTTAGCAAATTAAATTCACCAGAAAGCTAACTCTGACTTGAAGATTAAGTTCATTATGGAGTTTTCTTGGAATAAACACTGTGGACAGAAATATGCAGAAATGGAAGTAGACAGAGGGAGAAGTTGAGCATCAGTGCAGTATCAATGGAAGCCTCAGGCAACCCGTTGAGAATTCTGTAGATACGATGAGTCTTTAGGTGTCCTGAGTTTGGATGAGAGGAATGAGCCATTTTACTCACTCATAGATCAGTCATAAGATGAAGATGTGGCCATCTGAAATGGTGAAGTGACCTGGGCTGAGGCTGTTTGCTTCAGCGGAAGCAATCACTGAAGAGGGCTTGGCAGCTTGAGGACTGTCAATCAGCAGCAGTGTTTCTAGGGTAATCGATCCTTCCTTTCTGAAGGGAATCTGGGCAGCACTTCAGTGTCCACTACAGTTAGTCATGGGCTTCCCTTGTGGCTCAGCTGGTAAAGAAGTCATAAAGTGTTTACGTTTAAGTCTTTAACAGTGTATGTTATTGTGAGAAGGGTCATCTTTCATATTTCAAAGATACATTAAACGTTCCATCCTGCCTCCTTTTATTCAGCGACACTGCTGTTCTGTTTGAATTTGCTCTTCTATATTTGGTCAGGAACCCTACAAGGTGTCTTACATGTCTTATATCAATTAATTTTCCTTACAACCTGGTAAGTTTGCACTATTTTCAACAAGTTACTAGAGGAAACTAATGTCAAATGGAGGGTATAAGCATTTTACTTTACAAATCTAATAAATAGCTAAATATGGATGTAATTCCAATATTTTTTTAAAATCTAAAGTCTATGAGATATTTTATTTAGGACTTTGGTGTGGTTGGACTTTGCTATAACTTATAACTTATTCAAGCTATTTTGGCTAAATCTTTTAATGCCTATAAGGATTTTACTTTAGCATATGCTATTGACAACAATTATCCTATTAAGGTTAAACATTAAATCTTTTGATTTTTATATAATTTTTAAAGTAGGTTAATTACATGAATTTAGTTTAATTATTAAAAGTTGTGTTTTATTTGGATAGACAGGTAGACCTAGAATTTTCATAAATATCTGACAAATATTCTTATATCTTATATAAAGCATTTTGCCTCCATAATTTCTTACCACTCATTTTGACCTGGCAGCCCAACTGATTAAAATAAGCAGTTATCTGTTAAATATCAGTGTCCAAAATAGAGTGAACTAGAAATATCACAAGATAAAATGTGATACACACATTAGGTGGTCTTCAAACAATTCACTTTGTTCTTTGAGATACAGTAGATAGAGGAGCATGAGCAGTATACCATGAGAAAATAGCAAAGAACAGCTGGGTTTTTCAAGTAGCTCACTCTTGTAAAGCAGAAGAGTGGGTGGCATATTCAGTTAAGGGATTGAGAAGGAGGAGTTAGGGACATTTCTCCTAAACAAGGGCTCAGAGAAAAGCTTTGGAGGTACAGAAAAAGTGAAAAGTAGATTCAAGTGAGAAAAAGCACAATATATCTTAGGCATACAAGTCTACAACCCAACAGATAACAGGGATAGCTTTTGTTTTGACCTGAAACCAAGGATTGTAATCATATGAAGCATGTTGGAGTTGGCTACTTTATTTATTTATGTTTTGGCAGGACTGCATGACATGCAGGACCTCCATTCCACTAGGGATTGAATCCATGCCCCCTGCAGTGACAGCACAGTCTTAACCCGTGGACTGCCAGAAAAGTCCCTGAAACTGCCTATTTTAGAAGGCTTCCAAAAGCATTATTCTCAGCAGTTTAGTGATAGAAAGGAACAGCATCAGTTTTCAGGTTATGTGATCAGAGATCAGCTTCATCACAGAAGAGTTACTAGAAATTTCCCCCAAGTCATGGCACCAGTGTTTCAGACAGTTTTAGCCTCTGATATTGATATGATCTCTTCTTAAAAATCTTTTGTGAGTGTGTCTTCAGAGTATTTCAGAGGTAGATTGGAATTTATTACATTGGGACCTGAATGTGATAGTGAAGATGAATTTTAAACAAGAAATTCTTGAAGTGACATAGGTCACTCCCAATTTCACTCCCCTTCACAAGAACAGATAATAACTATTCATGGACAAGAGACCACTGAGAAAATCCTAGAAAATATCGGAGAAGCTAAAGTACTCCCTGCATCACAAAAACCAAGACAGAACCATTCAGAAGGATAAAAAGGCATCTACTTGCTAACTTAGTGCCTCTCCTACAGGCTGGCCCAGTGACCAAGCCTTGCATACTACCGCATAATACCCACGAGGCAAGACCAGAGTTCAGTTAGTTCAGTTCAGTTGCTCAGTTGTGTCTGACTCTTTGCAACCCCATGGATTGCAGCACACCAGGCTTTCATCAACTCCCAGAGCTTGTTCAAACTCATGTCCATTGAGTCAGTGATGCCATTGAACCATTTTATTTTCTGTCGTCCCATTCTCCTCCTGCCCTCAATATTTCCCAGCATGAGGGTCTTTACCAAGGAGTAAATTCTTCGCATCAGGTGGCCATAGTATTGGAGCTTCAGCTTCAGCATCAGTCCTGCCAGTGAATATTCAGGACTGATTCCCTTTAGGATGGGCGGGTTGGATCTCCTTGCAGTTCAAGGGACTCTCAACAGTCTTCTCTAACACCACAGTTCAAAAGCATCAATTCCTTGGTTCTCAACTTTCTTTATGGTCCAACTCTCACATCCATACATGACTACTGGAGAAACAATAGCTTTGACTAGACAGACCTTTGTTGGCAAAGTAATGTCTCTGCTTTTTAATATGCTGTCTAAGTTGGTCATAGCTTTTCTTCCAGGAGAAAGCATCCTTTAATTTCATGGCTGCAGTTACCATTGGAAGTGATTTTGGAGCCCAAGAAAATAAAGTCTATCACTGTTTCCATTGTTTCACCATCTATTTGCCATGAAGTGATGAGATGGGATGCCATGATCTTAGTTTGATGAATGTTGAGTTTTAAGCCAACTTTTTCACTCTTCTCCTTCACTTTCATCAAGAGGCTCTTTAGTTCTTCTTCACCTTCTGCCATAAGGGTGGTATCAACTGCATGTCTGAGGTTATTAGTATTTCTCACAGCAATCTTGATTCCAGCTCGTGCTTCATCCAACCCAGCATTTTGCATAATGTACTCTGCATAGAAGTTAAATAAGCAGGGTGACAATATACAACCTTGATGTACTCCTTTTCCGATCTGGAATTAGTCTGTTGTTCCATGTCCAGTTCTAACTGTTGCTTCTTGACCTGCATACAGATTTCTCAGGAAGCAGATCGGGTGGTCTGGTATTCCTATCTCTTTAAGAATGTTCCATAGTTTATGGTTATCCACACAGTCAAAGGCTTTGGCATAGTCAATAAAGCAGAAATAGATGTTTTTCTGGAACTCTCTTTCTTTTTCCATGATCCAACGAATGTTGGCAATTTGATCTCTGGTTCCTCTGCCTTTTCTAAATCTAGCTTGAACATCTAGAAGTTCATGGTTCACATACTATTGAAGCCCAGCTTGGAACATTTTGAACATTACTTTGCTAGTGTGTGAGATGAGTGCTACTGTGTGGTAGTTTGAGCATTGCCTTTCTTTGGGATTGGAATGAAAACTTCCCTTTTCCAGTCCTGTGGCCACTGCTGAGTTTTCCAAATTTGCTGGCGTATTTAATGCAGCACTTTCACAGCATCATGTTTTAGATTTGAAATAGCTCAACTGGAATTCCATCACTTCCACTAGCTTTCTTCGTAGTGATGCTTTCTAAAGCCCACTTGACTTCGGACTCCAGGATGTCTGGCACTAGGTGAGTGATCACACCATTATGTTTATCTGGGTCATGAAGATCTCTTCTGTATACTTCTTCTGTGTAATCTTGCCACCTCTTCTTAATATCTTCTGCTTCTGTTAAGTCCATACCATTTCTGTCCTTTATTGTGCCCATCTTTGCATGAAATGTTCCCTTGATATTTCTAATATTCTTGAAGAGATCTCTGGTCTTTTCCATTCTATTGTTTTCCTCTATTTCTTTGCACTGATCACTGAGGAAGGGTTTCTTATCTCTCCTTGCTATTCTTTGGAACTCTGCATTCAAATTGGTGTATCTTTCCTTTTCTCCTTTGACTTTAGCTTCTCTTCTTTTCTCAGCTATTTGTAAGGCCTCCTCAGAGAACTGTTTTGCCTTTTTGCATTTCTTTTTCTTGGGGATGGTTTTGATCACTGCCTCCTGTACAGTGTCACTAACCTCTGTCCATAGTTCTTCAGGCACTCTGTTTATCAGATAACCCCTTGAATCTATTTGTCACTTCCACTGTATAATTGTAAAGGATTTGATTTAGGTCATACCTGAATGGTCTAGTGGTTTTCCCTACTTTATTCAACTGAAGTCTCAAATTTGCAATAAGGAGTTCATGATCTGAGCCACAGTCAGCTCCTTGTCTTGATTTTGCTGACTGTATAGAGCTTCTCCATCTTTGTCTGCAAAGAATATAATCAGTCTGATATTGGTTTTGACCATCTGGTGAAGCTCTTGTGTTGAGTCTTCTCTTGTTTTGTTGGAAGTGGATGTTTGCTATGATCAGTGCATTCTCTTGGCAAAACTCTGTTATTCTTTGCCCTGCTTCCTTTTGAACACCAAGGCCAAACTTCCCTGTTACTGTATGTATCTCTTGACTTCCTACTTTTTCATTTCAGTCCCCTATGATGAAAAGGACATTTTTTTTTGATGTTAGTTCTAGAAGGTCTTTTAGGTCATCATCGAACCATTCAACTTCAGCTTCTTTGGCATTAGTGGTTGGGGCATGGACTTGGGTTACTGTGATATTGAATGATTTGCCTTGGAAACAAACAGAGATCATTCTGTCATTTTTGAAACTGCACCCGAGTACTGCGTTATGGACTCTTTTGTTGACTATGATGACTACTCCATTTCTTCTAAGGTATTCCTGTCCACAGTCGTAGATAGAGTTGTCGTCTGAATTAAATTTGCCTCTTCCAGTCCATTTTAGTTCATTGATTCCTAATAAGTTGATGTTCACCCTTGCCATATCCTGTTTGACCACTTCCAATTTACCTTGATTCATGGACCTAACATTCCATGTTCCTATGCAGTATTGTTCTTTACAGCATTGGACTTTACTTCCATCACCAGTCACATCCACAACTGATCATTGTTGCTTTGGCTCAGCCCCTTCATTCTTTCTGGATCTATTTATCTACTCTTCTCCAGTAGTATATCGGGCACCTACCAACCTGAAGAGTTCATCTTTCAGTATGGTATTTTTTTGCCTTTTCATACTGTTTCATACTGTCCAGAGTAGAGACTGCTAAGAAGCAACCCACAATGGTAAGGAAGCTGAATGTCTGTAAGAACTGTAGACTGAGAGGTCTCCCAAACAGTTCTTAGCACTGTGCAAGATTGTGGGGGAACCTGCAGGGCTTGGTCATTGGGAATTTGATTGTGAGTGAAAAAAGGGGAGGAGCTCACAACACTTAGATCTGGGCAGACAGAGTTCCTACGTACAGTACACAGGTTGTATTCCCAGCCAGTGACTGTGATCATCTACAGAGCCAAGACAGTGGCACAGTTTGACCAAGGGACTGAGTAGGGTGTGAATCTGCCTGATTTGGATCCTCAAAGGAAAAGCCTTGCCGGCCCTGCAGCCTGGTCTGCCTCCACCCACTGCTCACCCAGGCAGAGGAGCTGTCATAGCCCCACCTCTGCTGAGTATAGCTCCTTCCACCCACCTGACTGGGTAACCTAACTAGAGTACACAGGAAGCTGCAGACCCATTCAACAACCCTGCTTACAGTGTCACTTGAACAGAGAGAACAACCAGTGGCTTTCCTCATCTGCAGAGCAAAACTGGTGTCCCCATTTGGCTGGGGAATTCAGCCCACATCCTTACTTGATTCACATCCCAAGACAGAGAGTACTGCAACTCTTGGGGCTGTTCTGCTGCCTGTAAAGGGCAGGAAAGCTAATTCATAGCCCCATCTACATGAATATAGTACCCAGCCCTATTCTCTAGGAAGCCCAACCAAAAAACCCAGACAATCACAGAGCCTGTCCTACAGCCCATCCTGCCAAGCCAGCAGTTCCATCCAACTGTTCTCAGCCAGTGGCACCACTGCCACTCCACCTCAGAGCTTGGGCAATGGCCTTGCCCCAATTAGTAAGTAAGCTCTGCCTGCCCAAGGACATTACCAGCTGACACATGCAGAAACCCAGAGTGAACTGTCTCTCTGGCAAACACATTAGGATGGTTCAACATATGCAAATCCATAAATGTGATATACCACATTGATAGAACGAAATATAAAAATCATCATATGATCATCTCAGTAGATGCAGATAAAGCATTGGACAAAATTCAATATCCTTTCATGACAAAAACTCTCAACAAATCAGGTATAGAAGGAACGTAACATAATAAAAGCCATATATGACAAGTCCACAGCTAACATCATACTCAATGGTGAGAGACTGAAAGCTTTCTTGCCATGATCAGGAAAAAGACATGGGTGCCCACTCTAACCACTTACTGGAAGTCCTGGCTGGAGTATTAGGCAAAAAAAAATTTTAAAAAGCCACCAAATCAGAAAAGAAGTAAAATTGTCTCTTGTTTGAAGATGATATATCCTATAATAGAAAATCATAAAGATTCTATAAAAAAGTGTTATGTCAATAAATTCAGTAATGTATAATCTTGTAACTATAGTTAACAATACTATATTAAGTGCTTAGAAATTGCTAAGACAGTAGATCTTTAATAGTATCACCAAAAAATGAAATGTTCATTGTGTGAGGTGATGGAGAAATTAACTAACTCTTTGTTGTCATTGTTCAGTCACTAAATTGTGTCCAACTCTTTGTGACCCCATGGACTGCAGAATGCCTGGCTTCCCTATCTCCTGGAGTTTGCTCAAATTCATGTCCATTGAGTCAGTGATCTCTGCCATCTCATCCTCTGCTGCCCCTTCTCTTTTTGCCTTCCATCTTTCCCAGCATCAGGATCTTTTCCAATGAGTCAGCTCTTTGCATCAGGTGGCCAAAGTACTAGAGCTTCAGCATCAGTTCTTCCAATAAATATTCAGGGTTGATTTCTTTTAGGATTGACTGATTTGATCTCCTTGCCATCCATGGGACTCTCAAGAGTCTTCTCCAACACCAGAATTCAAAAGCATCAATTCTTCGGCACTTAGACTTCCTTATTAACTAACTCTACTGTGGTAATAATCATTTCTTAATATATAAGTATCAAATCATCACACTGTACATTTTAAACTTACACCAAATTGAAACCATTAGGTGTCATTTCCGGGGCTCCAAAGAACTCCAGTACCATAGTCCTTTATGTCTCAGCACAGAAAGAATTCAGCAAGAGGCAAAGTGATAGATATGAACTGATTTATTAGAATAGGATGCTTGTGAAGTTTACGAGCAGTGGGTGAGAAATCTCATGCCCCGAGAACTTACCAGGCTGTAGTTTTATAGTCAAAGGAAAAATGGGGAGAGGCAGAAGACCTTCTTTGTCTTTCTTGAGTAGACATCATGCTTCCATCATCAGCTCTTCCTCTAGGTTGAGCAAGGGAGTTTTCTTGTCCCTATATTGTTGGGGCCAATGTGAGGAAGGCAAGGGAGACTCCATCTTGAAGCCTGTCATCCATCTTAAAGACAGGATGTGAACTGGGCCTGAACCCTGTTCAAGAGTGAGGAAACCATTGTTAATGAAAACCAGGTCTCCTGGAGACTTCCCTCCATACAGATGACAAATGGAGATTGTAGTTGAGGTCAAGCTGCCGCTGTTAGATTAACCATAGAGACATCCCCCCTTGATGTATAATCATTGTTCCCCTCCTTTACCCTTAAGTGTCTATTCTCCTAGCACCTACTTGTTGTAAAACTCAACCATATATTACAGAGGCTTGCTAACATGTAACCAGTCACATAGTGGGGGGTATAAAACTGGGCTTCTCAGAAACATCAGGGTCCTTGTTGGGAACTGATTTCCCTCAGACCTGCTGATGTAATAAACTGTACTCCACTGTCTTGAGTGTTCTCCGAGGTGTGTTTTGTGACTCTGGCTTCCACAACAACATGATCAAGCTAGGTTCACAAATTATTGATTTTTATGTGTGCACAGAGCATGTCCTAGGGATCACTAACTTACTGAGCTCACTGGGTAGGATATGGGTCTCATATCACTATTGTTTATTGTTTGGGGACATGTTTTGTGGTCAAGAAAACCTGCTTTCTTAAGTCATCATTGACTTACATGGCTCTCTTGCCTTTTTTCTACTTACAGTTCACTATGTGATTAATTATTTAATCACCTATTTTATTTCATTACTCTGTGCATATAAAACTTATATATCAATTATATCTCAAGAAAGCTGGAAAATATATAAAATTCAGTGCTTCCCAAGAGGCCAGTCCTCAACTAGATAAAGACTTGTGCCAGAATGAAACTCAATACACTGCTTCCTTCTTTGAGAAAGTCATACCAAGAAAAAGAGAAAGTTGGCTGAATGAAATAGTGTGCTTTATAATATAGCTGATTTACATTTTGGCATAAGCTCCTAATCTCACTGTAGCCTGGTCATGGACTGACAGCTATAAACTTGGTGTAGCATAGTTTTACATATAACATTTAACTTAATCCTCAAATCCATGTTATGAGAAATTATTATTAACCTCATTTTGCAGGGAATTCAGATTCAGAAGATTAGGATAATTCACTCAGATGTCTGCAATTAGCAAGTGCTGGTTAAGGATTTTCAAAGCATATTGACTCCATTGTCCTCCTGTTTAATTATTCTGCTTTACTGACATTTGGAATATAAATGGGCTTTAGAAGTTTTTACACAATAATTTTTATTTTTATTTATTTATTTATTTTATTAGTTTTGCCATACAATGACATGATATCGCCATGGGTTTACATATGCTCCCCCTCCAGAACCCCCCTCCCTCCTCCCTCCCTCCTCCCTCCGCCTGGGAAATCTCGGTGCACCAGCTCCAAGCATCAATCCTGGGCTGGCGATTGATTAGACATATGATAATTAACATCTTTCAAAGCCATTCTCCCATATCATCCCACCCTTACCCTCATCCACAGAGTCCACTAGCCTGTTCTATACAACTGCGTTCCTTTTGCTGTCTCACATGCTGGGTTCTCGTTACCGTCTTTCTAAATTCCATATATATGCATTAGTATACTGTATTGTTGTTTTTCCTTCTGGCTTACTTCACTCTGAATAATGGGCTCCAGTTCCATCCACCTGAGTAGAACTGATTCAAATGAATTTATTTTAATGCTGAGTAATATTCCATTGTGTATATGTACCACTGCTTTCTTATCCATTCGTCAGTTGATGGGCATCTAGGTTGCTTCCATGTCCTGGCTATTGTAAACAATGCAGCGATGAACATTAGGGTACACGTGTCTCTTTCATTCTGGTTTCCTCGGTGTGTATGCCCAGCAGTGGGATTGCTGGGTCATATGGCAGGTCTATTTGCAGTTTTTTAAGGAACCTCCACACTGTTTTCCATAGTGGCTGTACTAGTTTGCAATCCCACCAACAGTGTAAGAGAGTTCCCTTTTCTCCACATCCTCTCCAGCATTTATTGCTTGTAGATTTTTGGATTGCAGCCATTCTGACTGGTGTAAAGTGGTACCTCATTGTGGTTTTGATTTGCATTTCTCTGAGAATGAGTGATGTTGAGCATCTTTTCATGTGTTTGTTAGCCATTTTTATGTCTTCTTTGGAGAAATGTCTGTTAAGTTCTTTGGCCCACTTTTTGATTGGGTCGTTTATTTTTCTAGAATGGAGCTGCAGGAGTTGCTTGTATATATTTGAGATTAATTGTTTGTCCGTTGCTTCATTGGCTGTTATTTTCTCCCATTCTGAAGGCTGTCTTTTCACCTTGCTTATAGTTTCCTTTGTTGTGCAGAAGCTTTTCGTTTTAATTAGGTCCCATTTGTTTATTCGTGCTTTTATTTCCAATATTCTGGGAGGTGGGTCATGGAGGATCTCGCTTTGGTTTATGTCAGAGAGGGTTTTGCCTATGTTATCCTCTAGGAGTTTTATAGTTTCTGGTCTTATGCTTAGATCTTTGATCCATTTTGAGTTTATCTTTGTGTATGGTGTTAGAAAGTGTTCTAGTTTCATTCTTTTACAAGTGGCTGTCCAGTTTTCCCAGCACCACTTGTTAAAGAGGTTGTCTTTTCTCCATTGTATATTCTTGCCTCCTTTATCAAAGATAAGGTGTCCATAGATGCGTGGATTTATCTCTGGGCAAAAATCCTTAACAAAATTGTAGCAAATAGAATCCAACAACACATTAAAAAAATCATACATCATGATCAAGTAGGCTTTATCCCAGAGATGCAAGTATTCTTCAATATTCGCAAATCAATCAATGTAATACACCACATTAACAAATTGAAAAATAAAAATCACATGATTATCTCAATAGATGCAGAGAAAGCCTTTGACAAAATTCAACATCCATTCATGATAAAAAAAAAACCCTCCAAAAAGCAGGAATAGAAGGAACATACCTCAACATAATAAAAGCTATATATGACAAACCCACAGCAAACATTATCCTCAATGGTGAAAAACTGAAAGCATTTCCCCTGAAGTCAGGAACAAGACAAGGGTGCCCACTCTCACCACTACTTTTCTACACAATAATTTTTAAAATGAAACCTCATGTGTATTTCAATACATAAAATAGAGAAAAGTGGGTGTGTTTGGTTTGATTTGGGATAACAGAGAATTTTACATCTTATTTACTCAGACTCATCAGCCCCATTATTGTAGTCACACATTCCAGGAGACAAACTCACTCAGAAGGACAATGCAGAGAGTGGAGTGAAGTTTATTACACCTGTGGGCCCAAGGCAGAATCTCCTCTTAGCCACAGACCCCGACCAGGTTTTCTGTACCTGCATAAAACTGCCTCCCCAAATTCCCTGAAACTAGCCTGAACAAAGGAAAAAGAAAGATATGATCAAAGTTAACCCATGATTCATATGCCTTAAGCAGAGGTAGTTAGTGGATAATTATCAATAGGTCTGTGGTCATACCCCAAAAAGCATAATAGAATGTATGATTCTATTCAGTTACACAGATAATTAGGGTATTCTTTTAGGTGAAGTTGAACCCTGGGGCTCTTCCTTCCAGGGGCCTGGTTTTCCAGTTGGTATGTCGTTTCCATAGATACTGGGAATATAGCTAAAAGCCCACAGTCCGGCCCAAGATGGAGTCTTGCTTTCAACATAGAGCCTGTTCTGTTTCCTCCTTCACCATCTGCCTTGTTTTGTGTCTCTAGACACAGCTTGGACCCCTCTAGACTAGATTGTAGTGGAGACTGGAATAGTTATTAGAGCACAAACAAGTTTTATTTTGTTCACTTGATATCATAACAAGGTATGTATGTATTTATAATCAAAGTACACAAAATACAGTTTCATTTTGGGGATCAGAACTGTAAATAATAAAAGGAAGTTATTATTCAAAATTCTGAGGAAACACTGATAAATCAACCCAAGATCTTCAACTTGGGAGTAACTTATTCTTGTTTCATTGGCTCCTTTAAGTCTGTCTTTAAGGAGACTTAACATGCTTTTATTGATAAAAAAACAATCATTTGAGAAACCTAAATATGATAAAAGAAGCAGATTTCTCAGTCTATGCAGGTACATTTAAATTCTATTTTAAAATTCTTTTCAGAGGCTGCTGAAAGCATGTCAATACTTCTACCATTGTATGATGAACTCCTTGTTAAGGTTAGTTGCCTCGGGTTGAAAAAGTGTAAATATGTTGTTTCTTTCACTGAAATTAGCTCCTTTTAAGCCCTGGAGGGATAAAGTTTGAATTGCATCTGTGATTCCTAATATTTATGTACTGAAGTTTGCATACAACTGAAGTTCTACACTGTATTAAGGGAATGATCAACAAATCTGTTAAGATTACATTGCTTCTAGGCAAAAGTTTGGGATTAAAACGTAGAGTTAGCAGAGACTTTGCAATGTGAAAATATATTACATGAAAATAACCATGTTAACATAAAATACTTATATGTCCCAATCTTATTTTCAGTAAAATAATTTTACACCATACATACAACTATTGTTAAGTGACTAAGTAAAATATCAGCCCACCAAAACTAATTATTTGACTTATGTCCCTCAAAATATTTCTTAAAGTATGCTTCCATTACTAAAATCATACTGAAAAAGCCACAAGCATCATTCAAATAAATATTCCTGATTATGCAGTTCACCACCAAGAGGAAATGTGTTATTAAGTATCAGAGCATTTGCTAGTTCCACTCATTCTGCTTGGTAGTAGTTATTGCCACTTGCCATTTCATAATTTGTACTCAGACCTAATGTCTTTCAGCGTCTAAAACAAACAAAACTATTTCTAATCTTGGGTGCCTGCTGACACAGTTCTTTTTTTATCTGGGAACCCACTCTACTTTTAATAGAGTAGTTAATGCTTCTTGCTATAACAAAATTTCCACAATCTCATTGCTTTAACTTAAAAACTGTACTGCATTTTATCAGACCTAAGATGCCACTTTAATATAAGGTGCGTTGTTTTATGTAGTGCCAAGAAAAAAAAGGAATTCGTCCAGTTAAACCATGGTACATTGATTCCTTATCACTTTAATTTTAAGAAGAATCCTTATTATAGAGAAATTAAAATGTAAGGGGGAAAAGTACCAGAGAATCCATGATATTGCATTCTCCTTTGTGCATAGTCTACTGAAGATCACCTAACTGGAAAGGGTCTCCCTCAGCCTGTGACTAAGGTATCCTGGCTGTTTCCATCCTGAGGCTCTACTGTCCCCTGGTGACTTCTGAGTTCTCCACTGGATTCAATACACTGAGATTAGCAAGAAGCCACAAGAGAGAAACATAGAGGATGGTAAAGGTTGTTTCAAATGTCATGTCTAGGACTGTCTTACATCACAGTCAGTCACATTCCTTTCATAGCACTGATCACATGACACAGCTAGATTTATGAGGAGGAGGAATATATTCTTCCTGTGGTCCAGGAGGAAAATTAAATGGTATAAAAATTATGGTATCACTACTTCAATTCAGCCCCTATCAATCACTTCCACTCATCTTTTAATACTTAGCACAAAAATCACCTTCTCTGTTCAATTTATTCTTATTCATTACTCTCCCAAGTTAAAATGACTACTCTTTCTTTTGTGTTGTACTGATTTCCTGATGTAATATTAATAACCCTGTATGTTTTCATTAGACAGTGTCATAGTCTGCTAGGGCTGCCATAACAAAATACCATACACTATGTAAGGAAAGATATTCCCATCTGAATGCAGAGTTTGAAAGAATAGCAAGGAGATAAGAAACCCCTCCTCAGTGATCAGTACAAAGAAATAGAGGAAAACAACAGAACCGGAAAGACTAGGGATCTCTTCAATAAAATTAGAGATACCAAGGGAACATTTCATGCAAAGATGGGCTCGATAAAGGACAGAAATGGTATGGACCTAACAGAAACAGAAGATATTAAAAAGAGGTGGCAAGAATACACAGAAGAACTGTACAAAGAAGATCTTCATGACCCAGATAATCACGATGGTGTGATCACTCACCTAGAGCCAGACATCCTGGAATGTGAAGTCAAGTGGGCCTTAGAAAGCATCACTAGGAACAAAGCTAGTGGAGGTGATAGAATTCCAGTTGAGCTATTTAAAATCCTGAAAGATCATGCTGTGAAAGTGCTACACTCAATATGTCAGCAAATTTGGAAAACTCAGAAGTGGCCACAGGACTGGAAAAGGGCAGTTTTCATTCTAATCCCTAAGAAAGACACTGCCAAAGAATGCTCAAACTACCAGACAATTGCACTCATTTCACATGCTGGTAAAGTAATGCTCAAAATTCTCCAAGCCAGGCCTCAACAATACGTGAACCGTGAACTTATAGATGTTCAAGTTAGATTTAGAAAAGGCAGAGGAACCAGAGATCAAATTGCCAACATCCGTTGGATCATGAAAAAAGCAAGAGAGTTCCAGAAAAACATCTATTTCTGCTTTATTGACCATGCCAATGCCTCTGACTGTGTGGATCACTATAAACTGTGGAATATTCTTAAAGAGATGGGAATACCAGACCTCCTGACTTGTCTCTTGAGAAACCTGTATGCAGGTCAGGAAGCAACAGTTAGAACTGGACGTGGAACAACAGACTGGTTCTGAATAAGAAAGGGAGTACGTCAAGGCTGTATATTGTCATCCTGCTTATTTAACTTCTGTGCAGAGTACATCATGAGAAACTCTGGGCTGGTGGAAGCACAAGCTGAAATCAAGATAGCCAGGAGAAATATCAATAACCTCAGATGACACCACCCTTACCGCAGAAAGTGAGGAGGAACTAAAAAGCCTCTTGATGAAAGTGAAAGAGGAGAGTGAAAATGTTGGCTTAAAGCTCAACATTCAGAAAACTAAGATCATGGCATCTGGTCTCATCACTTCATGGCAAATAGACGGGAAAACAGTGGAAACAGTGGCTGACTTTATTTTTCAGGGCTCCAAAATCACTGCAGATGTTGACTGCAGCCATGAAATTAAAAGATGCTTGCTTCTTGGCAGTAAACTTATGACCAACCTAGATATCATGTTAAAAAGCAGAGACATTACTTTGCCAATAAAGGTCCGTCTAGTCAAGGCTATGGTTTTTCCAGTAGTCATGTATGCATGTGAGAGTTGGACTGTGAAGAAAGCTGAGCTCTGAGGAATTAATGCTTTTGAACTGTGGTGTTGGAGAAGACTCTTGAGAGTCCCTTGGACTGCAAGGAGATCCAACCAGTCCATCCTAAAGGAAATCAGTCCTGGGTGTTCACTGGAAGGACTGATGTTGAAGCTGAAACTCCAATACTTTGGCCACCTCATGCAAAGAGTTGATTCATTGGAAAAGACCTTGATGCTGGGAAGGATTGGAGGCAGGCGGAGAAGGGGATGACAGAGGATGAGATGGCTGGATGGCATCACTGACTCGATGGCCATGGGTTTAAGTGGGCTCCGGGAGTTGGTGATGGACAGGGAGGCCTTCTGCTGTGATTCATGGAGTCACAAAGTGTCGGACACGACTGAGCGACTGAACTGAACTGATGTGACTTAAACAACAGAGCTTCATTTTCTCATAGTTCTGGAGGCCAGAAGTCCAAGATCAAGGTGCCAGTAGTGTACCTTTCTGGTGAGACCTCTCTTCCTTTGCTTGCACACAGCTGCTTTCTCACAGTTGACTCAAGTGTCCTTTTCTCTTGTGTGTGCACCCACCAAGAGAGAAATCTCTCTGGTGTCTGTTCCTCTTCTGTAAGGATATAAGTCCTACTGGATAAGGGCCCCACCCTTATGACTTCATTTAACCTTAATTACCTCCTTAAAGGCCCCATCTCCAAATACAATGACATTGGGAGGTTAAGATTTCAACATATGAATTTTGGAGAGGCACAGTTTAATTGACAGCAGATACCAAGTGCTTTTAATCAGTGGATCCCTTGTGCCTAGAAGAATTTGGAAAATTAATAAATTTGTTTTAGTTTAATTGGAATTAAATTTAACTGAAGAAGGGAAGCTTCTGGGTTATAGTTCTAGAATTTATGTCATTTATCTGTGATTTTTTTTTTTTGGTTTTGCCATACAATGACATGATATCGCCATGGGTTTACATATGCTCCCCCTCCAGAACCCCCCTCCCTCCTCTCTCCCTCCTCCCTCCCCCTGGGAAATCTCGGTGCACCAGCCCCAAGCATCACTCCTGGGCTGGCGATTGATTACACATATGATAATTAACATGTTTCAATGCCATTCTCCCATATCATTCCACCCTTGCCCTCATCCACCGAGTCCACGAGCCTGTTCTATACATCTGCGTTCCTTTTGCTGTCTCACATGTTGGGTTCCCGTTACCATCTTTCTAAATTCCATATATATGCATTAGTATACTGTATTGTTGTTTTTCCTTCTGGCTTACTTCACTCTGGATAATAGGCTCCAGATCCGTCCACCTGAGGAGAACTGATTCAAATAATTTTTTTTTAATGCTGAGTAATATTCCATTGTGTATATGTACCACTGCTTTCTTATCCATTCGTCAGTTGATGGGCATCTAGGTTGCTTCCATGTCCTGGCTATTGTAAACAATGCAGCGATGAACATTGGGGTACACATGGCTCTTTCAATTCTGGTTTCCTCGGTGTGTATGCCCAGCAGTGGAATTGCTGGGTCATATGGCAGGTCTATTTGCAGTTTTTTAAGGAACCTCCACACTGTTTTCCATAGTGGCTGTACTAGTTTGCAATCCCACCAACAGTGTAAGAGAGTTCCCTTTTCTCCACATCCTCTCCA
>ML660679.1:1189140-1199370 GCA_007570785.1 Antilocapra americana | reverse complement strand
AAGGAACCTCCACACTGTTTTCCATAGTGGCTGTACTAGTTTGCATTTGCACCAACAGTGTAAGAGGGTTCCCTTTTCTCCACATCCTCTCTAGCATTTATTGCTTGTAGATTTTTGGATTGCAGCCATTCTGACTGGTGTAAAGTGGTACCTCATTGTGGTTTTAATTTGCATTTCTCTGATAATGAGTGATGTTGAGCATCTTTTCATGTGTTTGTTAGCCATTTTTATGTCTTCTTTGGAGAAATGTCTGTTAAGTTCTTTGGCCCACTTTTTGATTGGGTCGTTTATTTTTCTAGAATGGAGCTGCAGGAGTTGCTTGTATATATTTGAGATTAATTGTTTTTCCATTGCTTCATTGGCTGTTATTTTCTCCCATTCTGAAGGATGTCTTTTCACCTTGCTTATAGTTTCCTTTGCTGTGCAGAAGCTTTTAATTTTAATTAGGTCCCATTTGTTTATTCGTGCTTTTATTTCCAATATTCTGGGAGGTGGGTCATGGAGGATCCCGCTTTGGTTTATCTCAAAGAGTGTTTTGCCTATGTTATCCTCTAGGAGTTTTATAGTTTCTGGTCTTATGCTTAGATCTTTGATCCATTTTGAGTTTATCTTTGTGTATGGTGTTAGAAAGTGTTCTAGTTTCATTCTTTTACAAGTGGCTGTCCAGTTTTCCCAGCACCACTTGTTAAAGAGGTTGTCTTTTCTCCATTGTATATTCTTGCCTCCTTTGTCAAAGATTAGGTGTCCATAGATGCATGGATTTATCTCTGGGCTTTCTATTTTGTTCCATTGATCTATATTTCTGTCTTTGTGCCAGTACCATACTGTCTTAATGACTGTGGATTTGTAGTATAGCCTAAAGTCAGGTAGGTTGATTCCGCCAGTTCCATTCTTCTTTCTCAAGATTGCTTTGGCTATATGAGGTTTTTTGTATTTCCATACAAATTGTGAAATTATTTGTTCTAATTCTCTGAAAAAAAACCTCTGGTAGCTTGATAGGAATTGCATTGAATCTATAGATTGCTTTGGGTTTTCATGGATTGGAAGAATCAATATAGTGAAAATGAGTATACTTCCCAAAGCAATCTCTCTGTGATTTTTAATCTCTTCAGACACAAGTTTCTTCATCAAAATTTTTGGGGATTAGAACAGATGATCTTGAAGTCTTTTTGAATCCTAAAATTTTATTCTGTTTGACAGGCACAATAAAAATCAATAAAAGAGTTTAATTCTCAACTAGGGCTCACAATTTTGATGTACACACATCTATTTAAAGCAACAGATCATACTCCTATACTGGGTCACAGTTTGCATTCATGCAAATTCATGATTCCCGGCTTTGTAACTATAGCCTACCACATGCTAAAGACACATAATGCTATTCTAATTTCCCTTGCTATTGACCAGGTTGAAGTATATATTCTAATAATTATCTACCATCAGAGAATTCTATAGCAGATCTTTCCTAAGTTATTCCATTTCTGCAATACAGATGAGGAGATATTCATATTTCAAAACACTAGTGAATAACATTCACATAAAACTGTCTTTCAAAATATAAGGAATTCATCTCATTTGAATCCATCAAGGTCACCAGTGACTCTAAATGTTACTTGAAAAAATTAGTTTAGTTTATTTAGAATGTGTTGTCAAAGAAGCAAAAATCAGCTAGAGCACTGTGAGTGAGGGATAATGATAATATTTTACCATATAGTTAGAAGTTATTAGCAGTAATAAGTTAATACTATTATTATCAACAGTTTTGAAATTTGTTATGGTTGGTATTTTTATAAAAATACATTAAGGAAGCAGAAGAATGCTAATTTATTTTCCTAAGTAGAAAGAACAAAATACAAATATTCAAAAGAAAAATGTATCACTTTAGATTTGAAAATGTTTCCAGATGTATTTATTTCTCTGTAATTTAATTATATTTTGGGCCTTTTGAATGATACTTCTCTGTTGCAATTAAAGAATTAAAGAATATTTTAGTAATTAAAGAATTAATTAAATTATTAATTAAAGGATATTTTACAAAATCAACACATATACATGGCAAGTGCATGCATTCATGTTCAGTTGCTCAGTTTTGTCCAGCTCTTTGAGACCTCATGGACTGTAGCCCACCATGGTTCTCTGTCCATGAAATTCTGCAGGCATGAATACTGGGGTGGGTTGCCATTTCCTTCTCCAGGGGACCTTCCCGACCCAGGAATCAAACCTGCATCTGCTGCTTGGCTGGTGGATTCTTTACCACTGAACCATTTGTGGTGCAGTATACATGGCAAGATGTGGGTACAAATAAAAATAAAAAGACTAACCATATATTTAAGTATAGATGTTATTAATTGCACCAATGATCAGAAGTACTTATTTAGCCTCAGTATATACCAGTCACCATTTTCAGTGATTTGCATATAAATTATCACACTAAACAAATGAGGCACGTACTGTTAACATCCTTATTTTTAAGTGTGGAACTCAAAAAAGGACAGAGATTTAATGTCAAGTCTGTACAGTTAGAAAATTGTGGCGCCCAGACAGTTTGACTCCAGAATTTGTGTTTTTTCCACCATATTAAACCATTTCTGATAACACTGGGTCATCAATTGTGTGATTTGTATCTAGAGAAAATAGTCTTATTAAATTTCATGCCTTTTTTGTGTATGCTTGTAAAGTAACTTTTTATTGTACGTAATTAAGAATGATTAGAAGTTATTTTCTATTCTTGCCAAAAACATGCAAATAGAATCTACTTATGAGGAAACAGTAGATAAGCACTGTACACGACGCTTGTATTTTTCAAAACTGTCAAGATCAAGAAATACAAAGAAATGCTGAGGAAATTTCTTAGAATGAAAGAAGACTAAGGAGACAAGACAAATAAATGCAGAGATGGTTTTGGATTGGATCCTGGACTGGTAATAAAAGGGAATAGATGTAAAGGAGATTATTGCAAAAATTGACTAGACCTGAATATGAGGTGATGTTTAAATAGTATCATAAATAGCATTCATATCAATGCTAAATTCCCCGTGTTTTGGTTAATACACACTGAAGTACTGAAGGGTGTGTTGGGGGGTGGGGCGGGTAGGTGGAGAGTGCCTATGAAAGGAGAGACTGATAGAGCAAATAGGATAAAATCCAAATATAAACAATTAAAGAATCTGACAAAGGCCATAATGGCGTTTTCTTGCAACTTTTCTTTAGGTTTGAAATCACAGAAGACATTATACTAAGTGAAATAAATCAGACACAGAAAAACAAATGTTGCATGTTGTCATTTAAATGTGTAATGTAACATATTAAGACTCAGAATCAAAAGTAGGATAGTGTTTGCCATAGGCAGGAGGGAGGGGGAAATGGGAAGATGTTGGTCAAAGGGTACAAAGTTTCAGTTATGCAAGATGAATATATTCTCGAGATCAAATATATAATATACAACATGGTGGCTATAGTTAACAGTGCTGTATGGCACACTCAAAATTTGCCAAGTGGGTAGATCTAAAGGGTTCTCACCACAAACAAAAAAGAAAGAACATGGTGACTTTGTGAGGTTATGGATATGGTAATTAGTTTGATTGTGGTGATCATTTCATAATATATACAAAGCATCAAGTTGTACACCATAAATATATACAGTTCCTATATTAATAGTTATATTATCAATATAATTATTGATAATTATCAACAGTTCCTATTCATAATTATACCTCAATAAAACAGAAAACTAGGGAAAAAACCACATTAAAAGAATAGCATAGAAAGAAGTATGTTATCAATTATTTGATTCATAAGCTTATAAAAATATAGATTAATAAGCCATCAAGCACTAAAGCAGGCACTAAAGGATCAAATGAAATTGAAACTAAGTATCTTCATCAGGAATGTAATTATCTGAGAAGAAATGTTTGAAAGTAATAAAAACCTTCAGTAAAATAAAGAAATGGGATATATTAGTTTAATTGTTTTTTAATGAAAAAACTATCAAAAACTAAAATAACATATTCCACATAATAATATTAAAATATGTTAGCTTCTTTCAGAGGAAATACCCATTTTAATCATAAGAATGTATCCTTTCTTGTGGATCTGCTTTGGTAACTTTTTAAAATATTGTAAGTTAGCTACTTTCACATTTATTACTATTTTAATTCACAAAATCATTTTTTAAGTTGTATTATTGGTTCCATTTTTGTAGATGAAGAAACAGGCTCAGAGTAATTAAATAGCTTGTTCAAAGGCATACAAACATTATGCTTCTGGATTTCACATCCCCATCAGCCTGATTTTAATCCCATATTTTGTCTACCTTAACCCTCTGGCATTTAGTGAAAGGTTGGACTGCAAGGAGATCCAAGTCCATCCTAAAGGAGATCAGTCCTGGGTGTTCATTGGAAGGACTGATGTTAAAGCCAAAACTCCAATACTTTGGCCACCTCATGCGAAGAGTTGATTCATTGGAAAAGACGCTGATGCTGGGAAGGATTGGGGGCAGGTGGAGAAGGGGACGACAGAGGATGAGATGGCTGGATGGCATCACTGAATCAATGGCCATGGGTTTAAGTGGGCTCCGGGAGTTGGTGATGGACAGGGAGGCCTGGCGTGCTGCAGTTCATGGGGTTGCAAAAAGTCGGACACGACTGAGTGACTGAACTGAACTGAACTGATTCATTAAAATATTTTAAAAAAATTGAAATAGCAGAGACTACTTTCAATGAAATATTGAAAATTTTTTCCTTGAAAACTTTGATGTTTTCTTAGTGGCAAAATGGATTTTGAACTTTGCTTTGTAATGAAATGCTAGCCATTTACAAATTAGAAGTTGTTGATCTTTAAACCATGGCTCATTTCAGTTTACTGAAGGGAAAAATGGAAGACTAAAATGGAAAGAAAGAATAAAAAGAACACTGCTTTTATCAATGTGCTAGATATAAAAATGACTGATTAATTGAAAATTTTCACTCTTCATGTAGTTTCTCTAATATTGAATACTTTCAGACACATTTGGCTTAAAACCAAATGATTCCATAGAGACCTTTCTTCTACTCCCAAAACGTGCACCTTAAAAACCCTTGTTGGCAGGAGTCTCAAAGCTGCTGCAGCATTTTGTTTGACAAAATATCTGACAGGAGCTCTTCTCACTGGGACAGCTGTTAGAAGCCCAGGAAATATGCCAGTAGAATAAGTCATCCATCAGCCTGAGAAGATGTACCTCCTCGGCTTTTTCATTTTTTTTAAAACAGAATCATAAAATAAATATGTGCCATTGCTATCGATATCTGAAAGAATTTTTTGAAGTGTTACATAATTATTTATTAAAGTATCTAATAAAGAAAATAACTTACTGTGTTAATTAGTTATTTGGTACACTGTTATTGCTCCACAACAGAGATTTTTGAAAGTGTATTAGAATCACCTGGGGGTCTTATTAAATGCAGATTGTTGGACCCCAACCTGTGATTATCTGATTTTGGAGCAGGGCTTGATAATTTACATTTCTAACAACTTCCTAGATGCTGCTGCTGATCTGTTGACCATAAGAATCATTGGTCTAGAATACATGTAAGCTTTTTAGATCTGCAAACTAAGATACTTCATTGATCATCTATAATCACTTAGAATCCTTTGCATTCAAGAAAAGATTATAAATATGCAAATGTAACTATATTTATTTATTTTTTATTTATTTATATTTGGCTGTTGCTGGGTGCGGGCTTTCTTTAGTTGCAGTGAATGGGGAGGAGGGGGAATACTCTCTCATTGCGGTGTACAGGCATCTCATTGTGGTGGCTTCTCTTGTTGCTAAGCACAAGGTTCTAGGCACATGGGCTTCAGTAGTTGCAGCACGTGGTATCAGTAGTTGTGGCTCATGACCATAAATATCTTTAAAAGGCTCTGTCTTTAACTGGTTTGTTAACTGACCTTTGGACCCAGATCTTCACTGTTCAATACAGTAAACACTAGGTACCTCTGTGTGTGCTAAGTCACTTCAGTTTTGTCTGACTCTTTGCGACCCCATGTACTATAGCCTTCCAGGCTCTTCTGTCCATGGACTTCTCTGGCAAGAATACTGGATTGGGTTGCCATGCCCTCCTCTAGCAGATCTTCCTGACCCAGGGATCAAACTCACATCTCTAATATCTTCTGCATTGTCAGGCGTGTTCTTTACCACTAGCGCCACCTAACTAAAATTAAATAAGTTTAAAAATTCAGTTCTTTAGTCACACTAGGCACATTGAAGTGCTCAATAGCCCCAGGCGCTAGTGGCTACTAGAGTAGACAAAGAACGTTTCCTTCATCCTTGGAAATATTATTGGATAGTTAATAGAGTTTTACCTTTTTTAAATAGCCCAAACTCAGGTTAGCCTTAACATAAACAGAGCAGGCAGGTCTGGGATGTGATTTCAGGCATTTGGCTTTCCTCAACATCCCTCTCCACCTAAAGCATCTGTATGTGCATGCATGAACACACACAAACACAATTTAAGTCTGGGATCCAGTCTAAAGACATACACATTGGGAAAGATCATCCCTTACATGTTTTAATCATTTACAGTTCTATGGGTTTTAAGAGTTTCCTGAAGTTCTAATTTGAGGGAATTTTATCATAGAGAAAATTAAAAATAAAATTAAAATAATAAAGCATACTTTGATCCTGAGGTGTTGGAATGAAGGAGTGTACCACTCAGGAACCATAGAAAATATTCAATTTCACTACATTTTCTTCTAAATTGTGCTGGGTATTATACTGAATCCTCTCTAAGATACCAATTTGGCTATGAGGAATAGAAAGCATGGGACTTTGGCTTTCTATAAGTAATGTTGTACATTCATGTCCCCATTCTACTTGTCTTTGACATTGTGTGACATCATTGGTTCTCAGTGCCTTGTTTGTAAATGGAACCAACATGATTGCTGTAAAGAGGACATGAAACAAGTATATTTGAATGTACTTAGTATACTGCACTCCATATGCCAGCAAATTTGGAAAACTCTGCAGTGGCCACAGGACTGGAAAAGGTCAGTTTTCATTCCAATCCCAAAGAAAGCTAATGCAAAATAATGTTCAAACTACTGCATGATTGCAGTCATCTCACATGCTAGCAAAGTAATGCTCAAAATTCTCCAAGCCAGGCTTCAACAGTACGTGAACTGTGAACTTACAGATGTTCAAGCTGGTTTTAGGAATGACAGAAGGACCAGAGAACAAATTGCCAACATCCATTGGATCATAAAGAAAGCAAGAGAATTCCAGAGAAACATGTATTTCTGCTTTATTGACTATGTCAAAGCCTTTGACTTTGTGGATCACCACAAACTGTGGGAAATTCTTAAAGAGATGGGAATACCAGACCACCTGATCTGTTTCCTGAGAACTCTGTATGCAGGTCAAGAAGCAACAGTTAGAACTGGACATGGAACAACAGACTAGTTCCAAATCGGGAAAGGAGGACGTCAAGGCTGTATATTGTCACCCTGCTTATTTAACTTCTATGCAGAGTACATCATGTGAAATGCTGGGCAGGATGAAGCACAAGCTGGAATCAAGATTGCTGTGAGAAATATTAATAACCTCAGATATGCAGATGACACCACCCTTACAACAGAAAGCAAAGAAGAACTAAAGAACCTCTTGATGAAGGTGAAGGAGAAGAGTGAAAAAGTTGGCTTAAAAGTCACCATTCAGAAAACTAAGATAATGGTATCTGGTCTCATCACCTCATGGCAAATAGATGGGGAAAGAATGGAAACAGTGACAGACTTTATTTTCTTGGGCTCCAAAATCACTGTGAATGATGACTGCAGCCATGAAATTAAAAGATGCTTGTTCCTTGGAAGAAAAGCTATGACCAACCTAGACAGCGTATTAAAAAGCATTTGCTGACAAAAGTCTGTCTAGTCAAAGCTATGGTTTTCCCCCTATCATGTATGCATGTGAGAGTTCGACTATAAAGAAAGCTGAGCATCGAAGAATTGATGCTTTTTAACTGTGGTGTTGGAGAAGACTCTTGAGAGTCCCTTGGACTGCAAGGAGTTCAAAGTAGTCAATCCTAAAGGAGATCAGTCCTCAATATTCATTGGAAGGACTGATGCTGAAGCTGAAACTCCAATACTTTGGCCACCTGATGCAAAGAACTGACTCATTTGAAAAGACCCTGATGCTGGGAAAGACCGAAGGCAGGAGAAGGGGACGACAGAAGATGGGGTAGTTGGATGGCATCGCCGACTCGATGAACTTGAGTTTGAGTAAGCTCTGGGAGCTGGGGATGGACAGGGAGGCCTGGCGTGCTGCAGTCCATGGAGTCTCAAAGAGTTGGACATGACTGAGTGTCTAAACTGAGTATACTGTTAAGGCTTATGCAAATTCTATGCATGGCATTTCTCTCATGCCATAAGTTGATATTCTGGTTGTGAAAGAAAGCTGATAAACAGCCTCAAGAGACTGTATGACAGTACAGTCCCAATAATTCTCATCTTCATCTCTGTGAAATAGGGCACTCAGTGTACTTTGCAGGACTATGTAAAGATAAATAACAAGTATTTCAGTCTTTTTAAGCTGCACACTTTCTACTTAGAAGTATAAGATGGTTGTGATAGGAAGGATGCTAAAGTATCTCTCAGTGTTCTTTGCCCACTCCTGTGAAATCCTCTGCCCTTGAATGTGTGTGGAACCTGTGACTATAATGAGATATTATTGCCATGATTATGTTAAATTTCTTGACAAAAGGGATTTTGCAGTTGCCGTTATGATCTCAAATTAGTTGACTTTAAAATAGGGAAATTATCTTGGGTAGTTCATACCTAATCAGATGAGTCCATAAAAGGTCCTGAACTCTTCCTAAAGCAAAATATTGGAAGTGTGAGGAATTCAATGGGAGGGAGTTCTCTGTTACTGACATTGAAGATGAAGGAAGCTACATGGCAAAAAATGTGGGAGGCCTCTAGGAACTGAGAGTGACCCCAGATGATAGTCAGTGAGGAAATGGGGACCTCAGTCCTACAATCCCAAGAAAGTAAATTCTGCTAATAACCTGAATAAACTTGGAAGAGGATCCCAAGTTCCAGATGAGAGTGCTGACATCTTGATCTCAGTCATGTAAGATTATGAGCTGAGAATCCATTCATGCTAGCTCAACTTCTGACCTATCCGAACTGTGAGCTAATAAACTGGTGTTTTATATATATATTTGTGATCACCAAGTGTCAATAACCATAAGCCTTCTTACAGTTCCTTAATCTTCTCTTCAAAAGGGTGTATGTGTGTGTGCTAAGTCACTTCAGTTGTGTCCGACTCTTTGCGACCCCATGGGCTGTAGCCCTCCAGGCTCCTCTGTCCATGGGATTCTCCAGGCAAGACTACTAGACTAGGTTGCCATTTCCTTCTTCAGGGGATCTTCCTGACCCAGGAATCAAACCCAGGTCTCCTGCATTGCAGGCAGATTCTTTACTGACTGAACTATGAGGGAAGCCCTTAACATTGGACTACCATGTATTTAATTATATATCTCAACACCCATGAACCTTTATCTTAAATAATTCCTTAATCTGTTTCTATTACTACTAGCTCATTGATCTACTTTTGATAATTAACTGGAGATATCATTGATAAAGAGCACTCACAGTGGCTGAGAAGTTATTTGATAAGACCTACTATCATAGTCAAGTTGAGAAAGTTGCCAGTTCTGCCTGAGGAATGAATCAATATTGGTAGGGAACTCGTAAGTATAGGGATTTATTCCTCTTGAAAATTATCTCCTAGGCATACAGTGCTATTTCTGATGATTTTTTCATGGACCACCCACATCAGAATTACCTAGAAAGTCTGTTAAAATATACATACCTTGGCCTCACCTCAGGCCTAATTCTGTAGAGCCTTTGGTTTTACTGCCCAAGAACTTGCATTTTGAAGTAGCTCCCTACAAGATTCTTGGGCTTCTCTGGTGGCTCAGTTGGTAAAGAATCTGCCTCCAATAACCTCAGATATGCAGATGACACCACCCTTAAGGCAGAAAGCGAAGAACTAAAGAGCCTCTTGATGAAAATGAAAGAGGTGACTGAAAAAGCTCGCATAAAACTCAACATTCAGAAAACTAAGATCATGGCATCTGGTCCCATCACTTCATGGCAAACAGATGGGGAAACAATGGAAACAGTGAGAGACTATTTTCTTGGGCTCCAAAATCACTGCAGACGGTGACTGCAGCCATGAAATTAAAAGACGCTTGC
>ML660679.1:1166539-1189040 GCA_007570785.1 Antilocapra americana | reverse complement strand
AGTAGTCATGTATGGATGTCAGAGTTGGACCGTAAAGAAAGCTGAGCACTGAAGAACTGATGCTCTTGAACTGCGGTGTTGGAGAAGACTCCTGCAAGTCCTTTGAACTGCAAGGAGATCCAGCCAGTCCATCCTAAAGGAATTGATCCTGAATATTCATTGGAAGGACTGATGCTGAAGCTGAAGCTCCAGTACTTCAGCCACCTGATGCGAAGAACCGACTCATTAGAAAAGACCCTGATGCTGGGAAGGACTGAAGGCGGGAGGAGAAGGGAACAACAGAGGAGGAGATGGTTGGATGGCATCATCAGCTCTATGGACATGAGTTTGAGCAAGCTCTGGGAGTTGGTGGTGGACACGGAGGCCTGGTGTGCTGCAGTCCAGGGGATCACAAAGAGTTGGACACGACTGAGCGACTGGACTGATTGTCTTCCTTATTGCCTGGCACAGGTCTTTAATTTCTCAGCACATTCAATCATTCAACATATGTTTATTGACCATCCACTACATTTGAGGGGATAATTTGAGACTTCAAAGTTAAGAATACAAATAAAATACAGTTGGTGCTAGAGGAAGTTAACTATTAAAAATTCAAGGTCAGTGGTGTGTTAGAAGTATGATGTATAATATTTTCTGTGGAGCAGAAATAAATAAGGTTTTGGATTCTGTCTAGGCCCTTAGATTTCCTCTCTAAAATTATATGGTTTTAAGATCAGCATTAACTTAAGATCTTGATTGTTAATATCAAGGGTCTACTGCAGTCACACTCTGCCTTTACACCAAGATGTCAATAATGAGCCAAATAAAATTTTCTGCATTATAAAACATCCAGTTCAGTTGCTCAGTCATGTCCAACTCTTTGCGATCCTCTGGACCGCAGCACGACAGGCCTCCTTGCCCACCACCAACTCTGAAAGTTTACTCAAACCTATGTCCATTGAGTCGGTGATGCCATCCAACCATCTCATCCTCTGTCGTCCCCTTCTTCTCCCACCTTCAATCTTTCCCAGCATCAGGGTCTTTTCAAATAAGTCAGTTCTTCCCATCAGGTGGCCAAAGTATTGGAGTTTCAGCTTTAATATCAGTCCTTCCAATGAATATCCAGGACTGATTTCCTTTAGGATTGACTAGTTTGAACTCTTTGCAGTCCAAGGGACTCTCAAGAGTCTTCTCCAGCACAGTTCAAAAGCACCAGTTCTCCGGCACTCAGCTTTCTTTATAGTCCAAACCTCACATCCATATATGACTACTGGAAAAACCATAGCCTTGACTAGATAGACCTTTGTCAGCAAAGTAATGTCTCTGCTTTTTAATATGCCATCTAGGCTGGTCATAACTTTTCTTCCACGGAGTAAGTGTCTTTTAATTTCATGGTTGCAGTCACCATCTGCAGTGATTTTGGTGCCCCCCCCCCCAAGTAAAGTCTGTCACTGTTTCCACTGTTTCCCCATCTATTTGCCATGAAGTGATGGGGCCCGATGCCATGATCTTAGTTTTCTGAAGGTTGAATTTTAAGCCAACTTTTTCACTCTCTTCTCTCACTTTCATCAAAAGGCTCTTTAGTTCTTCACTTTCTACCATAATGGTGGTGTCATCTGCATGTCTGAGGTTATTGATATTTCTCACAGCTATCTTGATTCCAGCTTGTGCTTCCTCCAGACCAGCATTTCTTATGATGTACTCTGCAAATAAGTAAGTAAGCATGGTGACAATATACAGCCTTGACGGACTCCTTTTCCTATATGGAACCAGTCTGTTATTCCATGTCCAGTTGAAACTGTTGCTTCCTAACCTGCATACAGATTTCTCAAGAGGCAGGGCAGGTAGTCTGGTATTCCCATCTCTTGAAGAATATTCCACAGTTTATAGTGATCCACACAGTCAAAGGCTCTGGCATAGTCAATAAAGCAGAAATAGATGTTTTTATGGAACTCTCACATTATCTAATGATATTTATATAATATTAATATAATATAAATATAATTTTGGTACTTGCCCTACCATTTCTCATTGATAGATCCTACTAAGCAAACACATAATTCTATATCTTTGCTATTTGTTAGTGGCCGTAATCTTCATCCACGATATGAACTCACCTTGATATTCCTCAGTGTTCTGCCTATTTTATGTCATCTTGACTGTGTATCTTAAAAAATGTAGCTCTGGTCATTTGCTAATTTTCAGGGGAAGTGGGCCTTTTAACATTGACTAAGGGAAATAGAAAAATAAATTCCCTTTTCTAATTTTTTATCCCTGTTTTTTGGTGGTTAAGTTATGGATAGAATATTATACATGTAATAAATACATTAAATGTACAGACTAGTAAACATACCTCTTCCCCCACCCATAACATGTGCCTGTATGAACACAAATCCACAGACACAAGAAAATACAGACTCAGTAAGTGGCCATTTATCTCACATTTCATATAAAGCAGAAAAACACTCATATTTGTTTTTTTCCCTTCTACCTTGCTTTTCTAAACAATTCAGGATATATGACACTGAGATGACACAGATATATTACTCTGTGGAGATATGCGCATTCACGACATTGGCAAGTGGTTTGAGATTGATGACATAGATCTGCTCCAGCAGTTGATCTGGCATTGTATGCTCTTCTCGTCTAATGAAAGAAGGAGCTACACATGGATCATAATTATCAAGAACTATCTGTTACTGTCAGTGACAAAAGGAAATCCCATTCTGTTTCACTGTGTGCATTAGATATTACTGCTGAAGATTAAATAAAGGTAATGCATTGCAGATACAGAAGGAATACATTAAAAATTAGCTGAGATATTTATAAGATGCCACAGTAGGAAGCAAGGGTTGATGGCATTATCCAAGGTAATGATGGTTTTGGCACTGAATATCACTTACATATTTATGCAATGGTAAGGGTTTTCCTGTTTCCTAAGTTTTCTTTTTATAGACAAAGGCAACAAACTTATAGTGACTGGTATTAAGTGCATTAGGGAAATTAAGTAAGCAGATGAAATCTTTCTGAACATTCTCCAGCATTTAAAACATATGCTTAATCATATGGCCATATCGTTGGCCACATGAGCTATTTCTTTAAAAATCTGAATAGGAAGCACAAATATTTTCAAATGTTTTTAGGGTTAAGAAAGCAAAAACAAATACTGTTTTTGGCACAGAGTAGAAATATTATGTAATTTTATCTAAGATGTATAGATTATGATGACTTTGCTATGGTTTAAAATCTCTTTAAGTTCAAAATTATTTAACTTTGATATGGAAATAGTATACAGAAATACTATTTACTACCATATATAAATTTTCAAATATTCGTGGTAATGGACGGGAACCTGGAAAATACTGGTTGCAATTAAATTATGTTTGGAATTGTAATCAACTACTCATATCCCCAGCATGCAGCTAACTAGTTTTTCTATTACATTTTAAAATTATCTTAGCTATACCTATGCAAATTTTAGCAGGCTTGAGTTTATGATAGCTTAACAGTTTACTGACGAGAAAGTCACTGATCTTCTTTCACATTAATCAGTTGTTACAGCTGACGACACTGAGCAGAAAGAACCAGAATCAAGAGCTCTGAAATTCCCAGTGCCTACTGCTTGGTTTCATTGCAGCAGCTGTTCCATTTCGTGTGAATTTAGTAGCAGGGTTTGGTCTTCTTAACCACTCCTGTAGTTGGCGTATTCACGCTATTCTCTGAAGTCCACTTTCAGAGAATCTTCACTTGCTAGATTTTGGTTTGTTTATTTACTTACTTGTGTGGCAATTAAAAATATATTTCTTGTATATCTAGACAGTAAATCCATGCATACTTGGTAGTTAACCTTAAAAAGTGATAAGCCATCAATACCTATTCTATAGAGGCATTTCAAAACAGGAGTGGAAGTGTCTGGTGTGTTTAACACAGGGCTTAACAAGGTAGTATAATATTGAAAGACATGTTGTGTTAGGTATTTTACTATTCTCATTTTACTTTATAGTATTTTTGTTTATTTCTCCTTTCATTATTTTTCTAGACTAAGTTGCTACATGCTTTTTGTTTTTCTGTCACTTAGAAGGCAAGACTTAATTTTTCTATTGGTAATAGGATGACTGAAATGTTTGACATTATCAAGTATTATCAAGATATGGAATTTTAGGACAGTTACATTGCTAATGATGTAAATTTGCACAGTGGTTTTGTGGGAAATATGTAAAATTATTTACTTATGCTATGCAACAACTTAAGCAGCTTATTTTATTCCTGCATATATACCCAATAGAAACAAGTGTTCATGCATGTACAAGGCATATATGACAATGATCACAGAAGTTTTATTCATAATAGTTGAAAGCTGAAAATAATCTAAATGCTATCAAGTTAAATTGTTTATATCATAAATAAATTATGATATATTTATGCAGTGGAAAAGTCAAAGTCATTCAGTCATGTCCGACTCTTTGAGACCCCAGGGACTATACAGAATTCTGGCTTGGCCAGAAGGGATCTTCCCAACCCAGGGATCAAATCCAGATCTCCCATATTGCAGGTGGATTCTTTACCAGCTGAGCCACAAGGGAAGCCCAAGGATGTTGGAGTGGGTAGCCTGTCCCTTCTCCAGGGGATATTCCTGGCCTAGGAATCGAACCGGGGTCTTCTGCATTGCAGGCAGATTCTTTACCAACTGAGCTATCAGTGAAGCTTATGCAATGGAACACTACAACAAAGAAAAGGCAGACTACCAATAGGTGCAATAACGTGATTAATTACAAAGACATAACATTGAGAGAAATAAGTCAGGCACAAACCAGTACACACTGTATGATTCCATTCATATGAAGTTAAAAAGGCAAACAATCTGTGGTGATAGAGAGTAGAATAGTATTTATCATTGTGGAGGGACAATATTGGCTAGGCAGGGGCACAAGAGAGACTTTTTGGATGCTGAAGATGTTCTCTAACTTGATGTGGATGATGGTTACATATGTAAATGTATGAAAATCTACAGAAATTAAGATTTAGTTTTGCAATTTAAGTAATTCCTCAATTAAGAAAAATACACTGGTAGAATTTTGAGTTAATATTTCTTTATTTGACAATGCTAGGAGTTAAATTGGACCTTCTGATGTTTTCCATGCCTGTATATGAAAAGAAATTGATCCATTTTCTCTAAATGTTGGTGATACAATCTAGACTTTCAGACTCAACATTTTATCTTAATTTTTAAACATTATTTTGGTTTCTATTTTTCTTACTAACTTAAGACCTAAAGTGCATCTGATTTCTCTTTGTAATAACATTTATGACAATTATTTAAAATTAAATTTTTTATTAAATGCTTTAATAATTTCTACCAGTTCATGTCTCCCTTGTTTTTGAATTTCTTTGATTCATCTCCAGATACTCCTTCAGAATTGAGTGACCTGTTTCCTAATTTCCTGAACATGTGACACTTCATATGTGAACCAAACTTCTTTGAGGGATAGGATTGATTTTCATCCCAAACTGTACATGCTTTTTCTTACTGATCTTCCCTTTAGTTTAAAATAAAGGGCAGATCAGTCAGGTTTTTTCTTTAGGTTGTTTAAAAATGTTTTCAGCTTTATTGAGGAATAATTGACAAACAGAAATTGTATTCTTAAGGTTAAAACATGATGGTTTAAAACATCATAATCTTTATTTTATTTATGTATTTTTATCTCTTTTTTGACCCTTGGAGATCTTCTATGCCACAATATTTCCCAAGACAAAGATACATTTATTTAAAGTACAGTAACTCCTCTAGTTTTGTTTTAGTTTTTTTCCTCTATGAAATTCAGGTATCATTAAAAGAAACAATTTTGGTTAAAATAGCAGTTGCATGATCCCATTTTGATAAAAATCACTTTATTTTTCTACTCATCTATTCTTATCGTTGTGAATAAAGACAACTGAAATATTTTTTTTACATTCTTTTACTCTATGGTTTATCCCAGGAGTTGGATATAGTTCCCTGTGCTGTACAGTAGGAACTTGTTGTTTATCCATTCTAAATGTAATAGTTTTCATCTATCAACCCCAAATTCCCAGCCAATCCCTCTCCCTCTCTGACCTCTTGGCAACCAGAAGTCTGATCTCTATGTCTGTGAATCTGTAAAATATGATGTTTTGATACATGTACACATTGCTAAATCAGTTAATCAACATATTCATCACTTCATATAGTTAATATTTCTTTTTCTTTGTGTGTGTGTGGTTAGAACACTTAAGATCTACTCTCTTAGCAAATTTGAAGTATACAATACAGTATTGTTAACTACAGTAACCATGTTGTTTATTAGGTTTCCAGAACTTATTCATCTTGCATAACTAACAGATTGTACACTTTGACCAATGTTTCCCCATTTCCTCCTCCACCCTACTGTGGGCAACCACCATTCTACTCTTGGCCTCAATGAATCTGACTATTTTAGATTCCACATAGAAAAGTCTGTAGCATTAGTCCTTTTCTGTCTGGCATATTTCACTCGGCATAATGTTGTCCAGGTTCATGTATGTTGTCATAATTAACAAGATTTCTTTTTTTTTAACAGTTGAACAATATTCCATTGTGTGTAAATACCACATTTTCTTTATCCGTTCATATGTTGACAGGCAGTTAGGTTGTTTCCATGTTTTGGCTGTTGTAAATAATGCTGTAATGAACATAGGAGAGTAGATATCTCTTTGAGATCCAGATTTCCTTTCTTTTGGATGTATATCCAGAAGTGGTATTGTCAGATCAAATGGTAGTTCCATTTTTAATTTTTTGAGAAACCTCCATACTGTTTTCTGTAGTGGCTGGACCAATTTATATTCCCACAACAGTGCACAGAGGTTTATAGCTGTTCTCCACATCCTTGTCAGTATTTATCTCTTGTCCTTTTTTAAAAAATATTTTTTAGTATTTGTTTATTTTATTTTTTGGCTGTGGTGAGTCTTCGTTGCTGAGCATGGCTTTCTCCAGTTACAGTGAGCCAGAGCTACTCTTCCTTGAGGTGTGAGGGCTTCTCATTGTTGTGGCTTCTCTTGTTGCAGAGCATGGACTCTTGGCTTCAGTAGTTGTGGCTTTTGGGCTCTAGAGCACAGGCTCAATAGTTGTGGTGCACAGGCTTAGTTTGGGCTTCCCCGGTGGCGCTAGTGGTAAAGAACCCACCTGCCAGTGTAGGAGACATAAGAGTTGCGAGTTCAATTCCTGGGTCGGGAAGATCCCTTGGAGGAGGGCATGGCAACCCATTCCAGTATTCTTGCCTGAAGAATCCCCATGGACAGAGGAGCCTGGCAGGCTGCAGTCCATACAGGCTTAGTTGTTCCACAGTATGTGGGATCTTCCTGCAGCAGGGATCAAACCCATGTCCCGTGTGCATTGGCAGGCAGATGCTTAACCACTGGTCCACCTAGCTCTTGTCTTTTTGATGACAACCATACTATTAGGTCAATCCTAATAGAAATTAACTTTGAATATTCATTTGAAGAACTGACGCTGAAGCTGAAACTTCAATACTTTGGCCACCTGTGAAGAGCTGACTCATCGGAAAAGACCCTAATGCTGGGAAAGATTTGAAGGCAGGAGGAGTAGGGGACGACAGAGGATGAGATGGTTGGATGGCATCACTGACTCAATGGATAGGAATTTGAGCAAACTCTGGGAGATAGTGAAGGACAGGGAAACCTGAGGTACTGCAGTCCATGGGGTCACAAAGGGTCGGACACAACTTAGTGACTGAACAACAACAATATCCTATTAGGTGTGAAGTGATTGTTTTTTCTCTCTTTCTACCTGGAGGGTTGTAGATCTTTTCATCATGTTGGTAAAAACTGTACATTACAAGCCTATATCTAGAGATATTTTATTTCCTCTTTTAGTAGCATTGACTGGGACTGCTGATCCCTGGCTTTAGACCTGTAGTTTTGTATCATTATTCATATTCAGAATTGATTTACTATCATATCCTTATAACATTTGTCTTTATTCTTCTGATTGCTTTATGTATGTATATTTTATGTATATTGGATTTTCATTTTATGCACATTCATAATTTTTTCTTTATTTATATCTTATCATTATTTCCATGTTAATTTTTGAAGAGAATCTCAGATTTGTCCTCCACATTGTTATTTCCATTATTTTAGAATTATGATTTTTCCCTTTGCTGATTCTTACATGATTTACCTTTTTCATTAAAATTACATTTTCATCATTTTCCTTATGAACTAGCTACCTAATCCTTGCATCTGCATCTTATTCAGTCTCCTTTCTGGGTAACTCTATTGTCTCACCATTTCGTTGTCTATTCTTATTTTTTTTAAATCCATATCTTTATGAAATTAGTTGAGATGACATATATTGATTGCTCTTTATTGTTGTATTTTTCAAATGTTTGTTCCCTTTGATTTTCTAATAATTTTATCATATAGAACATATTTCACAAGCTTAGATTTCTGTTTATTTGAACAATGAGTATCATAACCAAGTGTGGTATTTGTTTCTCCAGTGTGGTAAATGGGATTCTCTTGTTTTCTACTGTATCGCTATTACTAGGGTCCTATCATTTACTAAGCTCTGAATTGGCTTAGTAACTCATTTATCCAGCAGCTGTGGATAAGAAAATGGCAGTGAGGTCTGTGTAGGATATCTAATCAGGGAATGTTTGTATCTGTCCTTTCTCTGTGCTGGATGTGGACACTGCACTGTGATATGACTTGCTTGGGTTCTTGTCAAGTGCTGCCATCTTAATTAGGTAAGAAACATTTGAGGTGAATTTTCCTCAGTATACCTTTGGATGATTTTCTGTTTTCTCTTGCATATATACTGGGCCTAACATTTATCTAATCCAAGTATTGCTTGCTTGTCTGATATAGTAAAGAGGACACCAAATGGCACCTTCTCCATCTGCCTAATAGCCTGCTCTGTCCTTCTGTCTTCCCTCAGTCTTTTCACCTCTCCTTTTAAATTTCCACAGATCCATATTTTATAAGATGAGATGCAAGTTGTTTTTTGGTCTCTCTCTAAGATTTATTATCATCTGCACCATATTCAGTAGAAATAACTTTCATATTTCTGCCATGTGTATAACCCTCTCCAATAACTCACACAATTCTTGCTATCAATAGAAAAAGAACAAATAAGTTTTTCAGAAGTAGCAAAATTGTTCTAATAGTGAGAATGCTAGTGACTTCTCCCAAGAGCTGTCATAAGGAAAACGCTGTATTGTGCTCCTTAGTGTATAGCAAATTTGATATCTTAATTATCAATAAACAAGTGAACCAATTTTTAAATTCTGATTTGAATCATTCTATGTTCTGACCACCATTTCTTTCTTTTTTTAACAAAAAATATTTATTTTTAGTTGGAGGATAATTACTATACAATATTGTGTTGGTTTCTGCCATACAGCAACATGAATCAGCCATATGTGTACATATGTCCCCTCCCTCTTGAACCTCCCTCCCACCTCTCATCCCATTCCACCCCTCTAGGTTGTCACAGAGCCCTGGATTTGAGCTCCCTGCATCCATCATACAGCAAATTCTCACTGGCCATCTAATTTTACATATGATATTGTATATGTATCTGTGCTACTTTCTCAATTTGTGTCACCTTCTCCTTCCCCTGTGTAAAGTTTTTTTTTAATATATTTATTTTTTGGCTGTCCTGGGTCTTCGTTGCTGTGTAAGGACTTTCTCTAGTTGTGGGGAGCAGGGACCACTCTTCATTATAGTGCATGGACTTCTCATTGCAGTGGCTTCTCTTGTTGTGGAGCACAGGCTCTAGAGTGTTCAGGCTTCAGTAGTTGTGGCTCCTGGGCTCTCAAGCACAGGCTCAGTAGCTGTGGTACATGGGCTTAGTTGCTCCGCAGCATGTGGGATCTTCCTGGACCAGGAATTGAACCCATGTCCCTTCATTGGCAGGCGGATTTTTCACCACTGAGCCACCAGGGAAGCCCTGACCACCATTTCTTATCCCTGTAGATCACTTAATACCAGTACTTTTAATTCAGCAATTATTTATCTTTATGGAAGCCTCTCACCTAGAGATTATCCATTGTCCATTGCCTGTGAATGTTTATATTCCTCTCTTACTGAGGTAAAATTCTTTGATCTATCATTAAAGTCACTCCTTTGCAATTCCTTGCAATATTCTTGCTCCATCCTTTCTCCATTATACATGGCTGGCTAAAAGCATCTATCCAAATACTTTGTGCCTTCAGTCAGGAAGCTGCAATCAAGATAAACAATGCACACAAATATATTGGCTGTATTTTGCATTCACAATCACACAGTTAAAATATATGCAATATTGAGACAAATTTTTTCACTTTCTTAATTTGACTGTTTTCCCATTCTTCAAATTATTTTTCATAAATTTTCCTCACTTGCCAAAGTACCAGTATTTTTCCATCTATTCCCTCTCTCTCAGCTGACATTCTTTTCTTATCTCATTCATCTCATGAACTATAAATAATACATGTGAAACTCTGTTTCCTTTGACCAAGTTTATCATTGTGACATCTTTTGCACTCACATTCCCTGCCTTTCTTTCTTTGCAGTGCCCCAATGTCTAATGCCAACCTCAACAATCGCTGCTCTTGATCTTAACCACTCTTATCTTCTCAACCATAATATTCTTGCAATCATACTCTCCCTCTCACTGTTTACTAGTCTGTTTACTAGTGCATTTTCCAAAAAAACCAAAACGATACTTTACCAGTCACCTTAAAAACATCACTAGGGTATTAGGACAGGCTTAGCTCTGCTGAGGTAACAATTTAAATATTTCTAGCCAAACGCAAGAAAGGTTTATCTTTCCCTCATGTCAGAGTCCAAGATAGATAGCTTGGCTCTGCTTGAAAACTCTCCTTAATACTGACTCAGCAACCCAGGTTGCCTGCATGTTGTGGTTATTCTTTCTGGAACACATGAGTTTCACCTTTGCCCTTGAGGGCAAAAAAAAAAAGTGGAACACTACATGAGATGTTTTCAAAGCTCATTGCCTAGAAATGGCCTGCATCGTTTCTATCAACACGCCATTTTCCAGATAAAGTTCTATGGTAGGAACCTAACTGCAAGACAGAAATGTACTCTTCCTAGGCTTAGGAAGAGAAGATGTTGTGAATGCTAGCACTTTCTCTGGTATAGTCACACTAATTGCACGTCTCATCCAGCTATTGCTCTTATGTCTCTGTTCTTAAGAACAAAAATTTTTAAAGAATCTCTCTCTCTCTCTCTCTCTATTCCCTAGTTAAACATCCTTAAATTCTTTTATCTCTTCAGCATACAGCAATCCATTTTCCATGCCCACTAATTCATGCTGCTCTTATCAGTTATCTGAAAGGTGACATATCAAATAGTTGAATTTCTATTCTATTAATATTACTCTCAACAACTTTACACACAGTTGGCTGCTTCCACATTCCTGATATTTCTTGTATATCATTTTGCTTGTCAATGAAACCATAGTGCTTGTATTCTGCCTAGTCTGCTAACTTCCCAGTCTCATTCTGCTTTGTTGTTGCTTCAACTCTTCCTCAAGTTTTTTTTTTTTCCCCCTCCTAGGCTCTCTACTTTCTTCTGTAGAGGAGTATATCTCGTTCCTGTTTTTAAATTGTCAGATGCTGCTCTGTCCTAAGTTTATGTCTCCTGTCCTGTCTTCATTTCTTCTTTTTAAGTTGAAGTGTAGTTGATTTACAGCGTTATGTTAGTTTCTGGTGTACAACAAAGTATTAATAATTTGGATATGTATATATCTTTTTTCATATTCTTTCCATTTTGGTTTGTCACAAGATATTGAATATAGTTCCTTGGACTATGCAATAGGACCTTGTTGTTTGTCCATTCTATATATAATAGTTTACATGTGACTATCCTCATTTCAGTGTGGCTTTTTATATTTAATGGAATTTGGTTTCTTTCTTTTCTCTTTACTACCTTTCCATGTAATCTATCAATGAGTCCTGCTAGTTTCAATTCAAAAATGTATGTTAGGTGTGAACCTTCTTTCTATTTCTACTTTTCCTCATTAAGAGCAGCTTAGGTTTTTCTCTCATCTAGCCTAGTACAATAGTTTTATAACTTGTTTTCTTGATTCCTTTCTGTTAGTTTGTAACTCTTATCTTCATAAAATTTATTCTCAAAAAAATAGCCAGAGATTTATTTAAAAATAAAACTATATCACTCCCTTGATTAAAACCTCATAAAGGCTGATTATAATTGCAGTATGTCTGACCTCCTTAGTATCACTTACACAGTTCTGTAAGATGTGTCTCTTACTTGCCCCTTTGATGTCATTGCCTACCACTTATTCACTCTACCCTAGCCAACTCTGCTCTTCTTGGTGCTAACTGAAATCTCCTCAGGGACCTTGCATTTGTTCTTGTTTTCACTGGGAACTCTCTTCCCCACATGTACCCCACATCTTGGGTAGTAAATTCGTGTCAGTTAGCTCTCATTTCTAACACTACCTTTCTTAATTACCCAACTAAAACTTTCAGTTTCCCCCTCCAACTGTGTTAATTTGTTTTTCCCCAAAGCAAATCTTGAGACGAGGGCTTGAATGTAGGTAGAAGTTGATTCTACGAAACACGAAGGAATGGGAAAAATGAGGCAGAAGAGTGAATAAAAATGAATAGGTTGCTGCTGCGATAAAATGGAGCTAAATCCTTCTGAGATACTCTAAGAGAATGTGGGACACGTGACAGAATTGTCCCATCAGAGGAGAAGGAGGCTGTGGTATTTGTATACTAACTCTCATCCCCTGCTGGTTGAGGAGTGAGCCAAACCCTGCCCCCTGCACTGCTGAGTTGCCTACTGCTGTGGTGCCAGAGAAGGCTGTCAGACAGAGAAGTAGAAATACCCAAGGGCTTGAGGTTCCAGATGGTGTTCTAACATAGTTGCAGGTGAACTCAAGGCAGGCCATGGAGATACACGGCAGGGCATCAGTAACACCTCTCACACACCTCTGTCCCCCAAACACACACACACACACACTACCAATGGATATGCTGCTTGTCAACTATTAGCACATTTCTGTATCTTCTCATTTATCATATTTACATATTTGTTTGCTTATTTATGTTTGCTTTCGCCAGAAAGCATGTGAATTTCATGAAAACAAGATTCTTGTGTTTCTTATTCACTGTGACTTTCTAAGTGCCTTGGACAGTAATTGGAATGCACACAGCAGATATCTTTTAAATGAATGGAAAAGCAATATTGTCTGCAAATTTTTACTCTAAGTATTGGGATCATTTTCTAGAACACTTTGAATTAAGGTCTACCCTATCATTTTCTTATAAGTCTATGATTTTCCTTTTTTTTGTTAAAGCAGGAACTGTGCTTTCTAAACCGTGACTGTCTTACATTATTTACTACTGGAGATGTCAGCATATTTTGTGCAGTTGATGATACTTCTAAAAAAAAATGCCATCTGCCAGCCATATCAATCAGCAAGTGACAAGGGATATATAGAAAAATGTCTCTAAACTCAAGCGACAAGAACATATAAGCATACACATCACTAACTGCATGCAGCTGTCCCAAGAAAGACCGTAAGTGCTGTACATAAGAATAAGTGGAAAGAAAACTGAGAGAAGAGAGAGAAAATGAATCATTAAAGTGATAGGAGTGATATGTCCTAAGTAGGTTCTGGCTTAGAGGCCATAAAAAGGAGACACATTTTAAGTGAAATTTAGAAAGCATAAGGACATGAGTTTATAAAAAAAAAATACATCAGGAAAGGGTGAGTGAGGTTCCATTGAAGGTGAAGCAGAGATTTTAATGTTAACATTAATTGTGGAGAGAAGAAAGTGGGCTTTGTTTGGAGTGAAGATCAATGCTGTGAATTACACTTAATCGGCTAAGCTTTTTAGACATTAATATGGATGTTTGAAAAGGCTTACACCTGTAAAATGGCTCGACTTTTTAGAGAACCCCAGTGATGGGTAGGATAAAAGCTGTGAGTTCAACACCTATAGCTTTTCCTTCCTAAAATCACTACCATGGTATTTTTTAATTTAAGAAGAATTGCTATGGTGATTCATGTCTTGAGCAGTCCTAGAGAGGACTAGGGTAATGCATGATTATTATGGATTGGTGCAGTGGATTAAACAAAGGCTATTTCTGAAACCAACTAGTATCTTACTGATTAAGTACAGATTCCTGTTTTTGTAGATCACTCCTTGGCTATGTTCCTTAACTTTGCTTCCAAATCAGTTTTTAAATCTTCTGCCTTTAATGTATGAAACTGTTTGATGCAACAGTCTTCAGAAAGAAGAAAAGATGGCAGATAAATTCCTTGAGATATTTTCTTGTGAAGTGAAGTGAAAGTTGCTCAGTCATGTCTGATTGTTTGTGACCCCATGGGCTATACAGTCCATGGAATTCTCCAGGCCAGAATACTGGAGTGGGTAGCCTTTCCCTTCTCCAAGGGGATCTTCCCAACCCAGAGATCAAACCCAGGTTTCCTGCATTGCAGGCAGATTCTTGACCAGAAGAGCCACC
The DNA here is from genome assembly GCA_007570785.1 of Antilocapra americana. NCBI lineage: Eukaryota > Metazoa > Chordata > Mammalia > Artiodactyla > Antilocapridae > Antilocapra > Antilocapra americana. The sequence goes on along the minus strand of ML660679.1, from coordinate 1,174,541 downwards.
AGGGAAGTCCATATTCTCTTGTAATGTTTTATAAATCATTCAAGGTGAAGATTATTGGTAAAATGCCAAAAAGGAAGATTTGAACTATTTTAAAAGAAACTAACAAGACAATATTTTTACACATTTCTATCCATATACATGAAGGTTCCTTTAGAGTATGAAAGTGTAAGCACTTCAAGGAAGATTAATAACCATATATCCTTTTGAATTTCACTGATGTTGGTATCTGAGTGTCTATATATGATGTTCTCTTTAAATACATGTGAACAATCAATGCACAGGGTGTGTAAACCATGACATAATGAAGTAGAAATGACACTCAGATCAATTTTAGTATCTACCATATTATAAGTAAACTACCATATTACAGCCTCACATGATGTGACATGATTGCAGATGGAAGGGGAAACCACTATAACCTGCCTCCTGCTTGATGGACTCTTCTCATCCAAGGGATCCTCTATTTGAGAAAAGATGAAATACAACTGGGATGTTAAGAGAAGAGTTAAATCACTTGCCACTTTTCCAGAGAATAATTGTAGATATGAATAGAGAGAGAACATGCAGGGCACTCAGGGTGGAAAATCATTGGCCCTGAATCCCTCCTGTCAGAATTGCTTAAGCCACACATAGATTCTAATCACTGAGAATAGTATCAGCTTTAATAGTGGAGGCTAATAATAAGTGTATGAAATGGGACTGGCCATTGACTCTCAAACTCACAATGAAAAGGCTCTTCCAAATGTTGGTACCACTATGTTAGGATTTTTTTTTTTGGCAGTTATCTGTAAAAGTAAAAATTACAACAGAATAATCTAATTTCTAGAGAGGGGAAAATAGGAATAGTGGAAAATATACACAGTAAGAGAATTAAACAAGTAAAAATTAAGAGAGAAAAGAAAGGCCAATAGCAGATTAGAAGGAAGAAAGTGAAAAGAGGGTGGAAGAAGAGAAGGAACTAATATTCTTGGGATGATTAAGTTTTGGCCTCTTGACTAGATATTTTACACAAAACAATATAAAATTCTATGTAAAGCGTTACACATAGCTTTCTAAAATATCTGACTTTATTTATGTATTTATTTCTTTATAATTAAACTCTTCCACTAGTTAAGAAAGCTCTGTAGAGGGAAGGACTTTGTCTTATTAATCACTGTATTCCCTGTGTCTAAAAGAGTCTGATTCGAGAATGGGGTGGTGGTGGCAGTGGCTGGTGGCTTGACACTGAGTACAGCAATCACCATGATTCTTCAGAGACTCTTCAGGTTGTCCTCTATCATTCAGTCTGCAATCTCAGTCTCTTTGAGGAGGAACATTGGTATTACAGCAGTGGCATTTAATAAGGGGCTTGATCTTGTGCAGAAACTCTTTTGTGGACAAGATTAGAGAATATGGAACTAAGCGACAGACATCTGAAGGACCTGTTGATTCTGGCCCAGAGTATTAGCAAGACCTAGACTGGGAGCTTTTTAAGCTTAAGCAAATGTATGGTAAAGCAGACATGAATACGTTCCCTAACTTCATGTTTGAAGACCCCAAGTTCGAAGTCATTGATAAACCACAGTCCTGAAGAAGCAATGTAAAACTGATCTGGTAATTTGTCCTAGATTAGTTGTACAGCTGGCCAGAAGTAACAGAATAAACATACATTTCACAGCTAAAAATAGAAAAATAAAAGAGTCTAATTCATTGAAGACCTCCAGGGGACATTTGCTAAATAGTTCAACAAAATAGGAATCTTTTCCAGAAAAAGTCATAACTGAAGGCCAGTGGCAGGAGGAACAAGGGAAGAATTTTTACACCAAAATACTACAAATCTGTGTAATTTTCTTTTATTTCTCCTTATTAGAACTGTTTTCATACACTTGATGTCCATTGCCAAGTTCAAGGTTATATAATCCCCGAAAGAACAAGGTACATGCTTGTCTAGGCTCTAGATAAATTTAATTCTGTTATAAACTTTTAAGGTATCATTTCATATTTTAAAATTGCAACTGACTCCCCCACTAAATGGGAAGGGCAGAATATACTCCCTCCTTCCTTTCTTTCTTTTGGAAAAAACATGGTTGCTTCTTGGCTGTTGTATGTACCAATTAAAATTCCATCAATAATGTGTGAGAGTTTCTTCTTGACAAGTAACTTTTACATGTTGTCAGAAAGGAGGGCAAATGAAAGTATACTTAGAGAGCTGCATCAGTTAGATTAAGGAGAAAAATAAAATTTGTGTAAACATTTGACAAACAGAAAAATCATAATGCCCTCTTCAGGACTGCCATTTGATTTTTATGTGGTTATTATTTGACTGAAATTAATGAATTTTCATTTGAGCATGTTGTCTTTTTACTCATAAAGGAAAAGCAATTCAACCCTGAGTAGTCAAAAACAAAAACCTTTTTAAAATTTTACATTGTTACAACCTCTACACATAACACTTACTAGCTTATTTTTGTCTTTATTGAATTTGTTACAATACTGCTTCTGTTTTATGTTTTGGTTTTTTTGGCCCCGAGGAATGTGGGATCTTATCTCCCTGGCCAGGGATAGAACCCACACCCCCCTGCATTGGAAGGTGAAGTCTTAACTACTGGGCCACCGTGGAAGTCCCAATATTTACTGGTTTATTATGTCATATTGATTGCATTTGATTTTCAATATGGCTCTATCAGATCACTGACACAGGGACAGTTATTCTCATTTTACAGATGGGGTACTTGAAGTCAACAGAAGGGGAGTGACCTGTGAAAGGTCGTCTCTCTTGATCAGATGAAATCATCAGGGTTGGTTGCAGCTGAAATCATAGGGATATTGAGCCTTGGGGAAGGGAAAGTTGGAGGAAAGTTGGAAGGGTGTCATGAAGGCAGAGTGCAGGTACAGTTCTCAGCCAGGCCTGGGGGAAGATAAATAAGGATGAGCAAATTCTTCCCAGGTGCCCTAGGCAAACCTGGCAAACTCAAAACGCCCAACTGGAAATGGAGGCAGATGAAGAGAGTAGCCACCATCTAACAGGTTGACAAGCTTCATAGAAGCAATAGGACCCATTTGTATATTATTGATGTTCATAGAAACTGCAGAGTTGGGGCAAAGATGGAGCAAGGTCTGAGGTCTGCTCTGTTTGAGTCCTTTTCATTCACCTGATATAGTCATGAACATTTGCTCAAGGGCAGCATACAGACGAGGTTCCTGTGGGTGTCTGCTCTGACCCAGGGGCTTCTGCAGTCGCCTCCTGCCTTCCTCCCTGGCTTCCGTGCTCTCCTGTCCCATTTTACTGCTGGGTCTTAAACCCTGCTGTCTGGAGAGTTCTGACATGATGTTGAGGGTGGGCTTAGAAGAAGGACAGCTTTGGTCACAACCTCAACATGAAGATGTATTAGTTAACACATCTCACTTCCCTATTAAAACTGCAGTGCCTCCAGGACAGGGTCTTGTCTCTCGTCTTTGAATTCTCAGTTCTGTACGTGGTCAGTGCTCATTGAATGGATGAATGAATGTATGAATGAATGAATCTGACATCTCACAAATCACTAGAATTTAAGGTTTGCAAGGACTACAAGGAATGTCATCTATGTTGCCTGTTGCTGAATTCCATGCCTGGTTGTTGTTGTTGTCAGTCACCCAGTCGTGTCTGACTCTTTTTGACCCCATGGACTGCAGCATACCAGGCCTCTCTGTCCCTCAACATCTCCCAAAGTCTGCCCAAGTTCAGGTCCATTACATCGGTGATGCCATCCAGCCATCTCATCCTCTGACACCCTCTTCTCCTGCCCTCAATCTTTCCCAGCATCTGGGACTGTACATGATGTGGATTCAATAAATATTGAGGAATGAATGAGTCCTCTCTGTCTCAGCAAAAAAAAAAAATATTACATTCCTAGGGATAATTCAGCCCTCTTCTTTACTTTGTCTCTTTGAACTAGGCTGCTTACACTTATCAGATTAACTAGATGCTGTAAACCCCCCCTTTTTAAAATTTATTTATTTAATTTTTCCTTTACATTATCGTGTTGGTTTTGCCATACATTGACATGAATCTGCCATGGGTATACACGTGTTCCCCTTCCAGAACCCCCCTCCCACCTCCCTCCCAATTACATCCCTCTGGGTCATCCTGGTGCACCAGCCCTAAGCACCCTGTATCATGCATCTAACCTGGGCTGGCAATTCATTTCACATATGATAATTTACATGTTTCAATGCCGTTCTCCCATATCATCCCACTCTTACCCTCTCCCATAGAGTCTAAAAGACTGTTCTATAGATCTGCGTCTCTTTTGCTGTCTCGTATACAGGATTATCGTTACCATCTTTCTAAATTCCATATATATGTGTTAGTATACTGTATTGTTGTTTATCCTTCTGGCTTACTTCACTCTGGATAATAGGCTCCAGTTTCATCCACCTCAGTAGAACTGATTCAAATGTATTCCTTTTAATGGCTGAGTAACACTCCATTGTGTATATGTACCACAGCTTCCTTATCCATTCGTCTGTTGATGGACATCTAGGTTGCTTCCACGTCCTGGCTATTGTAAATAGTGCAGTGATGAACATTGGGGTACACGTGTCTCTTTCAATTCTGGTTTCCTCGGTGTGTATGCCCAGCAGTGGGATTGCTGGGTCATATGGCAGTTCTATTTCCAGTTATGCTGTATAAACCTGGCTGATGCCTGATGAACTATAGTCTACAATCACCACATGAGTTATTTGTAACATGCTTTGAGCTAAATTCTAATTTCTACTTCCCTATTTCTAATTTTTGATAATTGCACATTGCCTATCAATAATTTTCTCATTTAAGCTCTTGCTATAAAAGATACATATATATCTAGTTCTTTTGCTCTCGTATAAGCCATTGTGGCAGTTAATTCTATATCCTAAGTACCATTTTGTAAAGAAAATTTGCTTGAATTGCTTATAAAATAATCCCCTTCTGAAATTTGATCGATAAACCTCTTGTTTTTCTAATCAGTCATTACACTGGCTCAAACAGCTTACTAGAATCAATCTGTTCCTTTTTATTTAAACTCTCTGTACCATAATTTCTTTAACTCTATTAGTCAACACTGACTAATCTGTCTTTATAATTCATACACACAATCCTGAACTATTTCTGTGCCTTCTGATCCAACCTTTTCAATCTCTGCTATCCTTTCTCCAGGGAGAGTCTAGAGGTAAGCCTGATATTTCAGAAATGATACTACCTCCTTTTTATGGAACAAACAATAATTTTGTCATAAAATAATTTATGTTATATTTCTATTTTGCTCTCAGTTTGAAAATACAATAATAACAGCTTTTTCTTTGATCCATTGTTGATACACTAAAACAAAATTAAATTATGCTTAAAAAACCTGTAACTTTTATGTGATTCAACATGACACAGTTGAGATTTATTAGTAACTGATGACAAATGATCACATTAATATATTTTATTCCTTCTAAATATAATTTTGCTATACATAGTAAAATTCACTTTGTTGTATGTAGTTTTACTAACTTTGACACATGTACAGAGTCATGTATCTATAACCAAAGTCATGATGCAGAACAGTTTCATCAAATCAAAAACTTTCTTTAGGCATCTCCTTTGTAGTCAATTCTTTCTCCTACCCTGAACCCCTAGCAATCACTGATCTATTCACCACTCCTATAGCTTTACCTTTTCCAGAATGTCATATAAATAGAATCATTTAGTTTGTAGTCTTTTGATCTGACTTTTTTCAGTTAGCAAAAAGCATTTGAGATTTATCAATATTGATGCATGTATCAATAGTTATATATATATATTTTTTAAGTTTTATTGCTGAAGAGTATTCCACTGTGTGGATGTACTACAGACTACAGTTTGGGTTCTTTCCAGAGTTTTGTGATGAGTAAAGCTGCTAAAAACTTCCACATACAGATTTTTGTGTGAACATAAGTTTTCTCTGTTTGGGGGAGAAGTGAGATTTCTGGGTCACATGGTATAGACCTTTTCTGTTTCTGCTTTCCAAAGTAACTATTTCACAATGTATGAATGTTCAAGTTTCTCTGAATTTTTTTAGCCACTCTAATAAACCTTTGGTAGTATTTCATAGTGATTGTAATTTGAATTTTCTTAATGAGCAAGGATGGTGACCATCATTTTATCTTCTTATTTGCCATCCATATACCTTCTTTGATTTAGTGTGTATGCAACCCTTTTGCCCATATTTTTATTGTGTTATTTATTTTTATTTGATGAGTTTTTGAAGTTCTTTACATATCCTATAAACAAGTCCTTTGCTATATAGGTTATTTACAAATATTTTTGCCCTGCTGTGGTTTGTGTTTTCATTCTCTTAACAGTGTGTTTTGCTGTCTTATGTATCCTATCAGTCTTTTGAGGGAAGAGGAAGAGAGTGAGGCCTTAAAGTAAGTTAGGTATTAAGAGCAAAGGTAGGCACAATGGACACATTAAAGGACAGAAATGGTATGGACCCAACAGAAGCAGAAGATATTAAGAAGAGGTAGCAAGAACACACAGAAGAACGATACAAAAACGATCTTCACGACCCAGATAATCACAATGCTGATATCACCAGTCTAGAGCCAGATATCCTGGAATGCAAAGTCAAGTGGGCCTTAGGAAGCATCACTATGAACAAAGCTAGTGGAGGCAATGGAATTCCAATTGAGCTGTTTCAAATCCTAGAAGATGATGCTGTGAAAGTGCTACATTCAATATGCCAGCAAATTTGGAAAACTCAGCAGTGGCCACAGGACTGGGAAAGGGCAGTTTTCATTCCAATCCCAAACAGAAGCAATGCCAAAGAATGTTCAAACTACTGCACAATTTCACTCATCTCACACCCTAGAAAAGTAATGCTCAAAATTATCCAAGCCAGGCTTCAACAGTATGTGAACTGTGAACTTCCAGATGTTCAAGCTGGTTTTAGAAAAGGCAGAGGAATGAGGGATCAAATTACCACCATCTGCTGGATCATCAAAAAAACAAGGGAGTTCCACAAAAACATCTACTTCAGTTTCATTGACTATGTCAGAGTCTCTGACTGTGCGGGCCACTATAACCTCTGGAAAATTCTTAAAAAGATGGGAATACCAGTCCACCTGATCTGCCTCTTGAGAAATCTGTATGCAGGTCAGGAAGCAACAGTGAGAATTTGACATGGAACAACAGACTGGTTCCAAATTTTGAAAGGAATATGTCAAGACTGTGTATTGTCACCCTGCTTATTTAAGTTATATGCAGAGTCCATCATGAGAAACGCTGGTCTGGAGGAAGCACAAGCTGGACTCAAGATTGCCAGGAGAAATATCAATAACCTCAGATATGCAGATGACATTACCTTTATGGCAAAAAGTGAAGAACTAAAGAGCCTCTTGATGCAAGTGAAAAAGGAGGGTGAAAAAGTTGACTTAAAACTCAACATTCAGAAAACTAAGATCATGGCATCTGGTCCCATCAGTTCATGACAAATAGATGGGGAAAAAGTGGAAACAGTGAGAGACTTTATTTTGGGGGGCTCCAAAATCACTGCAGATGTTGACTGCAGCCATGAAATTAAAAGATGCTTGCTCCTTGGAAGGAAAGTTTTGATCAACCTAGACAGCATATTAAAAAGCAGAGACATTACTTTGCCAACAAAGGTCCGTCTAGTCAAGGCTATAGTTTTTCCAGTAGTCATGTATGCATGTGAGAGTTGGACTGTGAAGAAAGCTGAGCTCTGAGGAATTAATGCTTTTGAACTGTGGTGTTGGAGAAGACTCCTTTTTTTTATTGTTTTTGCCATACATTGTCATGATATCACCATGGGTTTACATATGCTTCCCCTCTGGAACCCCCCTCCCTCCTCCCTCCACCCCGGGAAATCTCGCTGCACCAGTTCCGAGCATCAATCCTGGGCTGGCGATTGATTAAATACATGACAATTAACATGCTTCAATGCCCTTCTCCCATATCATCCCACCCTTACCCTCATCCACAAAGTCCACGAGTCTATTCTATACATCTGCGTTCCTTTTG
>ML660679.1:1134094-1148861 GCA_007570785.1 Antilocapra americana | reverse complement strand
TGTGTGTGTGTGTGTGTGTGTGTGTGTGTGTGTGTGTGTGTGTGTGTTTTGCTTCCGGGGCTTGTTTTACAGCTAAGCAGCACAACAAAAGTTACAGGCAATTAATAACTCCCAGACAAAGGCTAACAGAATTTTGCCAAGAGAACACACTGGTCATAGCAAACACCCTCTTCCAGCAACACACGAGGAGACTCTACACGTGGACATCACCAGATTGTCAATACTAAAACCAGATTGATTATATTCTTTGCAGCCAAAGATGGAAAAGCTCTATACAGTCAGCAAAAAAAAAAAAAAAAAAAAGACCGGGAGCTTACTGTGGCTCAGATTATGAACTCCTTATTGCCAAATTCAGACTTAAATTGAAGAAAGTAGGGAGAATCACTAGACCATTCAGGTATGACCTCAATCAAATTCCTTATGATTATACAGTGGAAGTGACAAATATATTCAAGGGATTAGATCTGATAGACAGAGTGCCTGAAGAACTATGGACAGAGGTTTGTGACATTGTACAAGAGGCAGTGATCAAGACCATCCTCAAGAAAAAGAAATGCAAAAAGGCAAAACAGTTCTCTGAGGAGGCCTTACAAATAGCTGAGAAAAGAAGAGAAGCTAAAGGCAAAGGAGAAAAGGAAAGATGCACCAATTTGAATGCAGAGTTCCAAAGAATAGCAAGGAGAGATAAGAAAGCCTTCCTCAGTGATCAGTGCAGAGAAATAGAGGAAAGCAATAGAATGGGAGAGGCCAGAGATCTCTTCAAGAAAATTAGAGATACTGAAGGAACATTTCATGCAAAGATGGGCACAATAAAGGACAGAAATGGTATGGACCTAACAGAAGCAGAAGATATTAAGAAGAGGTGGCAAGAATACACAGAAGAACTGTACAAAAAAGATCTTCATGACACAGATAACCATGATGACCAGTCACCTAGAGCCAGACATCCTGGAGTCCAAAGTCAAGTGGGCCTTAGGAAGCATCACTACGAACAAAGTTAGTGGAGGTGATGGAATTTCAGTTGAGCTACTTCAAGTCCTAAATGATGATGCTGTGAAAGTGCTGCACTCAATATGCCAGCAAATTTGGAAAACTCAGCAATGGCCACAGGACTGGAAAACATGAGTTTTCATTCCAGTCCGAAAGAAAGGCAATGCCAGAGAATGTTCAAACTACTGCACAATTGCAGTCATCTCACACACTAGCAAAGTTATGTTTAAAATTCTCCAAGCTGGGCTTCAATAGTATGTGAACCATGAACTTCCAGATGTTTAAGCTGGTTTCAGAAAATGCAGAGGAACCAGAGATCAAATTGCCAAAATCTGTTGGATCATCCAAAAAGCAGGAGAGTTCCAGAAAATCATCTACTTCTGCTTTATTGACTATGCCAAAGCTTTTGACTGTATACATCACCACAAACTGGAAAATTCAGAAAGAAATGGGAATACCAGTCCACCTGACCTGCCTCTTGAGAAATCTGTATGCAAGTCAAGAAGCAACAGTTAGAACTTGACATGGAACAATAGACTGATTTCAAATCAGGAAAGGAGTATGTCAAGGGTGTATTTTGTCACCCTGCTTAATTAACTTCTTTTTTTTGCAATTAGTCATCAGTCATTTATTTTTTTTAATTTTCTTTACTCTATTGTGTTGGTTTTGCCATACAATGACATGAATCTGCCATGGATATACATATATTCCCCTTCCAGAACCCCCTCCCTCCTCCCTGCTTAATTAACTTCTATGAAGAGTACATCATGCAAAATGCCAAGCTAGATGAAGCACAAGCTGGAGTCAAGATTGAAGGGAGAAATATCAATAACATCAGATATTCAGATGACACCACCCTTATGGCAGAAGCGAAGAACTGAAGAGCTCTTGATTGAAAGTAAAAGAGGAGAGTGAAAAAGTTGGCTTAAAGTTCAACATTCAGAAAACTAAGATCATGGTATCTGGTCCTATCACTTCATGGCAAATAGATGGTGAAACTTTGGAAACAGTGACTGACTTTTATTTTCTTTGGCTCCAAATTGACTGCAGATGGTGACTGCAGCCATGAAATTAAAATACACTTGTTCCTTGGAAGAAAAGCTATGACCAACCTAGGCAGCATTATGAAAAGCAGAGACACTACTTTGCTGACAAAGGTCTGTCTTGTCAAAGCTATGGTTTTTCCAGTAGTCATGTATGAATGTGAGTGTTGGACTATAAAGAAAGTTGAGTGCCAAAGAATTGATGCATTTGAACTGTGGTGTTGGAGAAGACTCTTCAGAGTCCCTTGGACTGCAAGGAGATCCGACCAGTCCATCCTAACGGAGATCAGTCCTGAATACTCATTGGGAGGACTGATGCTGAAGCTAAAACTCCAGACCTTTGGCCACCTGATGCGAAGAACTGACTCATCTGAAAAGACCCTGATGCTGGGAAAGATTGAAGGCAGGAGGAGAAGGGAATGACAGAGGATGAGATGGTTGGGTGGCATAACCGACTCAGTGGACATGAATTTGAATAATTTCTGGGAGGTGGTGATGAACAGGGAAGCCTGGTGAGTTGCAGTCCATGGGGTCGCAAAGAGTCAGACACAACTGAGTGACTGAACTGAACTTACTGAACTGAAATGCAGGAGCAACCTGCATCCAATAATTGATAGGAGTTAATGTATAAATATCCCAGTTTCCCTATCTCTCAATTGGGATTAGTCTAAGATGTGTATCTTCAGGAGAAATGAACTCCTTTTATCTAAAGTGATAGGTTGCTTGATAATCACTCTTTATTGGCCAACTTTCTTTTCCTCATTTCTTCACTGTTTTACTGCTATAGCCTCAGTCTCCACATTAAATTGTTTTCACCCAACCCTTAGATTCAGGGACAGCTTCTGGTAGAACTCAAACTAGTAAGACTTCCTTAGAATGAAGCATGTCAAAGGAAGAAGATAGTACTACATTATAGATTTTCTGTAATAAACATGGAGAAACATGGTCAAGTAGTATAAAATACATGAGAACTAAGAATATCCTACGTCTATTAACTTAGTCTTATCCAACTCTTTGTTACCCCATGGACTATACAGTCCATGAAATTCTCTAGGCCAGAATACTGGAGTAGGTAGCCTAGCCTTTCCCTTCTCCAGGGAATCTTACCAACCCAAGGATCGAACCCAAGTTTTCCACATTGCAGGTGAATTCTTTTTTTTTCTTTTTTTTAAATTGGAGGCTAATTACTTTACAATATTGTGGTGGGTTTTGCCATCCATTCACATGAATCAGCCATGTTTATACCTGTGTTCCCCATCCTGACCCTCCCTCCTCATCCCATCCCTCAGAGTCATCCCAGTGCACCAGCCCTGAGCACCGTATATTATGACCCTATATGCAAGTGAATTCTTTACCAGATGAGCCACAAGGGAAGTCCATTTGCTATGCATCTACATGCAAATAATAAGGAAACCAAATACAGTAGCTGTCATTATAACAGATTCTAAAAGCTTGTTTTTCATCTTTAATTTTCATTTTTGGTGAATTAGTATCTAGTCTTTTCTTTACCTTCTGGATAAGAAAATAACCAGTGCTGTGAGTTTTGTAGATTGCTATAACTTATGTTTATTTAATTCACAGTTAAAATTTTGTGCACCTCATTTTGATTATTTATATCTGTATCTCTTAACTTTTGTTGCATAATAAACCACTCAAACTCAATGTCTGAAAAACAAGAACCATTTACTTAGCTCACCATTCTATATTGCCATCAGTTTAGGCTGGGCTAAGCTGGAAAGTTCTGGTTTAAACCCTCATGGTCTTGTGATCAACAGGCTGGTTAACTGGGGGCTGGCTGGCCTGGCTAGGATGACGTGTCTCTGTTCCACATTCTCTAGAAGGCTAGCTCTGATTTGTTCTTGTGACTGGGCAAGGTTCCAAAGAAAAAAGAACAGAGGCCCAAAAGGCTTCTCTGAGGCTCAGGGCTGAAAAGAGCAGTATGTAACTTCCACCATATTCCATGAGTCAGAAGTAAGTTAGGAGACCAGCCCAGATGTTAGAGTTGGGATAATGGATTGCATTTTCTATCGTGAGAAACATCGAAGTTACGTTGTAAAGAATATACATTTAGGAAGGAGCAAATAATTGAATTTCTAATTTTAATCTGTTTATATAATATTAATATAAAATTAAAACTAGATGATACTCAAATAAAAAATTAGGAAGATGGAAGCACAACTAGACTTATACATTTGTCCGTTTTTCCATTTTGTATTTTACAGTGGCTATATATTAGTTATGAGGAAATACAAAATATTTACCAAAGTGAATCATAAATTTCAGATATTTTTCTATGAATACTTTTGGAATTACCTAGGGAGGGCACTGTTAGCCACAGTTAAGAAGAAAAAAAAGCTTTAAATGCAGAAGTTGATCTCACTTACCTACAAGTTAAAAATGATCAATGTGGCACCAACCAAATTTGTCAAGAAGAAAATGCCATTTAAAATTGCTTTGAATATTTACCGTATGTCTGAAAGATTATTTTCTTTGAATAGCTAAAAGTTAACCCCTGGAAAGAGGAAAATTGAGTGAAAATAGTGACAGCTCCTTAATTCTGGTGGAACTCCTGGGTACTCTCTAATTATAATTCCAATTTGGCCTATTAAAGTAGGAACAAAGACATTGATTTTATTCATGTTGCCTACTCTATCTCACTTCTCTTTTAATGTGTATGAGTGGTGTTTGCAGTTTGTCTACCTTCTTAAAACCGAGTCATATATTCTGGACAAAGAATGAAGGTCAGTTTAGCCTTAGCTTTCCTAAACTAACCATATAAATCAAATTGGTACCTCAAAAATGAAGGGGTGGGAGTGATGTTTATAATAGTCATTTAAATTATAGAATATAAAATTATGGAATCTTCTTTAATTCCTGCTATGCTCCAGAAAATAGATCTTTGTTTCAGCCAGAGAGAGTTCCCAGTAAAAGTGAATCCCCTCCACAAACATACACCAATTTCACATAGTAATATCTCCTTTTAGGCATTCTGTGGCATGATGATGGCCAGCAAAGCATTTTTCTAGTATGAAATTAATTTCCTCCTACATAAGTGGGGAGAAATACATGATCGTTGGGTGGATAGAGAGCCATAATAGTAATAGATGCCATTTACTGTCCACAAAGTTTACAGAGCTTGGAAGTGGAAGAGTAGAATAGAATAGAATTAATATTTTGTTTAATCTGTGTTGTCTACAGTAATCAAATGTCTTAAAGTAATCCTTCAGAATGTAGGAATTATTTATGTTGGAAAAATGGGACCATTTAGTTTGTTCAGAGATTTTGATTTCCTTTTTCATTAGGAAACAACGAACTTTATATATATGAAAATGATTACGTTTCAGCTCTTAAATGTTGTATAAAATACAAATATTTTTTTCTCTTTGCACTTTCGCTTTTCCTATCCTTCAAGCATCTTCATTGCCACCTGTGCTCCCTTCTTACTTTAGAAGACAAACCAACAAACAAAATTTCCAAGATATTCAGCATTCTCATTGCTTGAAAAAAGCATGACTAAACACTAGTTTTGAAGAGCTATAAAAGCACATAGGACAAAATAGTGGATCAATACGTATATAATGTCTATTTTTTTTTTACATCTCTCCGTTATCTGTTTATTTCTGTGTATATGGACACACTCGCACACATACACATATATTGTATAGAGAGAGTGAGAGAAGGAAGGGTTTAAAATTTATTTTGCTATATTTTATTAACTGTGTAATGTATATTACTGGATATTTAATAAAAGAGCACATTAATTCCTGACATCTCTATATTGCTTGAATTTTCTATTCTTGGGACTGAAGGCAGAAGAGGGAAGCCAAGGAAATGGACTTAGAATGAAGACATGCAATTTGCTTCTGCCAAAGAAAAATACTTTATTGTGATAGATGAAATTTTTTCTTTTTAACTGTGTTTACATCAGGCACTGTAAAAATTCAGGAGCATTATATATTAGTATGAAAAAGAGTAAATATCTTGAACTTAATCCTATCAAATTGCAGAATACCAATTATATATTTATAAGGAAAAAATAGTAAAGTTACAACTCTTTCCCAAATATCTTTGCATCTGTGATTCAGAGCTTTTACAACTACAAAATGATTTATTTTCTACTCACTCATAGCAGAAATAGGAAATCTTTCTCTGCATACTTACAGGTTTACCATCTTAATAACAACTTTTGGCAGTTCTACAGATGACCTCATTTTCAGAACTGACTTGGAATATTAAACTGTAGATACTGCAAACATCTGCAAGTATCCTAAATGATACATGCAAGTCACTGCCAAGTAATTGAGTGAAAAGGGAAATAACACACTGTTTTTGAACATGTCTATACCATTGCACACATTGTGACCTCTATCACTTCAGTGTCTCTGACTGTGGAAATGTAATCACTTTGGCAGTTTAAATTCAGTAAAGATACAAACACTAACATATTTGAAGTTGCAAAAGTCATCAGCATCTTTCAGCATTGTGATGACAAGTAACCATTTGTTACTCATTTCTTTCTTACTGTAAAGCACAATAAGATATGACCATCAGAGTATTTAGTTGTCCTGTTGCATTTCTAGAACAATGGGCCCGATAAAGGAGTAAGAATTAGAACATGGTAGTATATAACCATGGAACATCAAATAATTTCCCCAGTAATATGTAGACCTTTGAATGTTGATATGGTCCCTCTCTAAACCTATGTATAAAATGCATTAAGCCCATAGTTTCTTTGTTTCTTAAAACCTGATAGATTTCTCAGTCCTTATGGGGTATATAGGTGTTCAAACTCTAGATATGAATGAAGGCAAATCTGAACTTGGTTTGAATCCACACTGTTAGAAATTTTTAAATCTAGACCTGCCTCTTGTCTTTTGACCTAGCTCAAGCTTCCTTAGCCATTTTGCTATTATAATTATCTACTGCTTACACCTAGTTTTATTCCCTAAAATTCTTCATAGGAACAGTCAAAGCCATGGGTGTGTCTATCCAGGCTTTTACTAGAAATAGTAAGTTTAGATTTCCACCCACCTCAATATATGTGTATGAAAATAACCAAAGCTGTGAAAGTCATGAAGCTATATTCAGTTCCTATCAAGCAAGAAGCCTTACCACTACCATTCAAACTCTAAAAATCATTAATGGTTTCTACTTTCACCCTTTTACGATAGACACGATCCTGGGTAACTCTACATTGAAATATTTCTTGGGAATTTTCCTTTAGTGAGCTCCAGTACAGTTCCTTTTAGGGAATAATATATTTCCTTCCCTTTTCTCTCTTTAAAATATTTTTATGGACCACAGTGATCAAGGATACATGACAAAGAATTTCTCTGATGCTGTTACATCTCATGGAAGGTAAAATTTGATTATGTAATATTGGGAATTGAAAGTCATGTATTGGTTTGTGGAGATAATTCAATTTGAATTTGTATGAGATGCTCTTTTTTATTTTATTATTGGAATATAATTGTAAATGTTGTGTTAGTTTCTGCTGTACAACAAAGTGAATCAGCTGTATGTGTTCATATATCCCCTCCCCCCTGAGCCTCCATTCCACACTCCCCATCCCATCCCTCTAGGTCATCATGGAGCATCGAGCTGAGCTCCATGTGCTATACAGCTGCTTCCCACTAGCTAGCTGTTTTACACATGGTAGTGTATATATGTCAGTGCTATTCTGCCAGTTCGTCCTACCCTCTCCTTCCTCTGTTGTATCCACAAGTTCGTTCTCTATATCTGCATCTCTATTCCTGCCCTGCAAATAGGTTCATCTGTACATACAGACTGAAGTAAGTCAGAATGGGATGCTCTTCTAAATCCATTTAATATGGTTCATGATTACCTTTGAATGCCTTTTTACCCTTTGTTCACCAAATATTTTTTTTTCCCCTGGAGCTCTTCAGTTCAGTTCAGTCCCTCAGTCACGTCTGACACTTTGTGACCCCATGGACTGCAGCATGCCAGGCTTCCCTGTCCATCTCTTACCTTTTGTCTAAATCCTTACTACTTAAGCTGTGGTCCACACACCAGCATCATCATTTCCTGAAAGTTGTTGGGAAAGTAGAATCTCAGACCTCACCCCAGACTTACTGAACAAGAATCTGTAGTTTTAAAATACTCTCTCCCTAGGTGATTCACATACACATTAAAGTTTGAGAAGTATGGGTCAAAATATTTTCTGAAAGGAAAAATAACATTTCCAGCTGGTTATTCTCCTTTGCATATCATGTACTCACTATTTCTTTCTCTCGACTACTCACTACTTTCTTTCATCTTTTCCTTGGATTCTAAGTACTCAAGCTGTCTAAAAAATATGTTAGTTTTCCAAACCAATCAAAAAATGGGCCAAAGAACTAAACAGACATTCTCCAAAGAAGACATACAGATGGCTAACACACACATGAAAAGATGCTCAACATCACTCATTATCAGAGAAATGCAAATCAAAACCAATATGAGGTACCATTTCACACCAGTCAGAATGGCTGCCATCCAAAAGTCTATAAACAATAAATGTTGGAGAGGGTGTGGAGAAAAGGGGACCCTATTACACTGTTGGCAGGAATGCAAACTAGTACAATCACTATGGAGAACAGTGTGGAGATTCCTTAAAAGACTGGAAATAAAACTGCCATAAGACCCAGCAATCCCACTGCTGGGCATATACACCATGGAAACCAAAATTGAAAGAGACACTTGTACCCCAATGTTCATTGCAACACTGTTTACAATAGCCAGGACATGGAAGCAACCTAGGTGTCGTTTGGCAGCCTAATGGATAAGAAAGCAGTGGTACATATACACAATGGAATATTGCTCAGCTATAAACAAGAACACATTTGAGTCAGTTCTAATGAGGTGGATGAAACTGGGGCCTATTATACAGAGTGAAGTAAGTCAGAAAAACACCAATATAGTATATTAACACATATGTATGGAATTTAGAAAGATGGTAATGATGACCCTATATACAAGACAGCAAAAGAGACACAGATGTAAAGAACAGACATTTGGACTCTGTGGGAGAAGGCGAGGGTGAGATGATTTGAGAGAATAGCATTGAAATAAGTATATTACCATATGTGAAATAGATGAACAGTCCAAGTTCAATGAATGAAACAAGGCTCTCAAAGCCTGGTGCACTGGGACAATCCAGAGGGATGGGATGGGAAGGGAGGTGGGAGGGGGGATTCAAGATGAGGGGTCACATGTACACCCGTGGCTGATTCATGTCAATGTATGGCAAAAACCACCACAATATTGTGAAGTAATTAGCCTCCAATTAAAATAAATTAATTAATTAAAATAAAAATACAGTGCAACTTTATTCTAAGTTGGCCACATATAATTAAGTTGAATTGTCATTATTTTAGGCAAGTGGCCCATTTAAAGGATTTATATGATACAGTGTTCATATTAATTTTGTAATGCTCTGCACACCAAGTAAAGATACCATCAGTCTGTTAGCCATCTGTATGTCTTCTTTGGAGAAATGTCTGTTTAGGTCTTTTCCCCACTTTTTGACACAGAAGGCAATGGCACCTCACTCCAGTACTCTTGCCTGGAGAACCCCAGGGACGGGGGAGCCTGGTGGGCTGCCGTCTCATGGGGTCACACAGAGTTGCACACGACTGAAACGACTTGGCAGCAGCAGCAGCAGCAGCAGCCACTTTTTGATTGGGTTGTTTGTTTTTCTGGTATTGAGTTGTACTAGCTGCTTGTATATTTTGGAAATTAATCCTTTGTCAGTTGTTTCATTTGCTATTATTTTCTCTTCATTCTGATGGCTGTCTTTTCACCTTGCTTATAGTTTCCTTTGCTGTTCAAAAGCTTTTAAGTTTAATCAGGTCCTACTTGTTTACTTTTGTTTTTGTTTCCATTACTCTAGGAAGTAAAGGAACACATTTGAGTCAGTTCTAATGAGGTGGATGAACCTAGAACCTATTATACAGAGTGAAGTGAGTTAGAAAGAGAAAGATAAATACCATAGTCTAACACATATATATGGAATCTAAAAAAATGGTACTGAAGAATTTATTTACAGGGCAACAATGGAGAAACAGACCTAGAGAATAGATTTATGGACATGGGGAGAGGGGAGGAGAGGGTAAGATGTATGGAAAAAGTAACATGGAAACTTACATTACCATATGTAAAATAGATAGCCAATGGGAATTTGCTGTATGGCTCAGGAAACTCAAACAGGGGCTCTGTATCAACCTAGAGGGGTGGGACGGGGAGGGAGATGGGAGGGAGGTTCAAAAGGGAGGGGATATATGTGTACCTATGGCTGATTCATGTTGAGGTTTGACAGAAAACAGCAAAATTCTGTAAAGCAATTATCCTTCAATAAAAAATAAATATATTTCAAAAACAGATATCATCAATCTAAAAAACATATATATGCTAGTTTTCTTGTGGATACTAGATTGAAAAGATATCCTTTCCACAAAAGCACTTTTTCTACATTTACATTTGGCATGTTATTTTCTGAATCTAAAGGTGATCCTCCAATAGAGCAGGTATTAGCCACATGTGGTTATTTAGAGTAAAATTAATTAAAATAAAAATTAAATTAAATATTTGCTTCTTCAATCATTGAAGTCACATTTCAAGTACATATTGTGCATTGGATAGTGCAGGTGTTGAGCATTTACATCATCAAGGAACGTTCTATCAGACAGCAATTGTCTAGGGATGACTATATTCTAAGTTAGGCTTTAAAATTGTCAGTTTCAACAGCTTCCAGATCAGATTAGCAGCTTCAGTGAACCAGGATAACCAGCTGAAAGAGAAAGAGAAAATCTAGTTATTCCCAGTACATTTGACCGATTTCTGAAATATCAAGCTATTTCATGTAGGTTAGATATGAGAGGAATTATGTTAAAAAATGCCTCCTCTTCTCAAATTTCTTTACCAATTATAAGGAGATCATAGTAAGAGCATCCGACTGGAATGAGGGGACTTGGAAATGGGAGCATAGACTCCAGTTGGCAGTAAATCACTGGATGTGTGATACTGGGTAAATTACTTGACCTGTCTGAGTTTGAGTTTATTTATCTACACAATCTGTTTGGTGGTCTTTAGGCTCTCATCTGTTTCTTTAATTGTCAGTTCCATGAATTAGAGACTTGAAATCAACTCAGTGGGTATCAATCTATAGATAGCATTTAAAGAGGGATGTGCATTTGATATCTACTGAACAGAAGTGCTGGGATTACAGATAATTTTTTTAAGTAGCTGCTTTCAAAGAAATAATAATCTGGAGGAGTAGCCTATGAAGTGGAGTGCTTTATCTCAGGAGAAACCAAGTTGATTCTCAAAACTGATGTGATGATAGTAAAATTTTCTCTACATATTCATTGTTTATTTAAAATCAGCCTTGGAAGAATTTGATATATAGATTATCAGTAGTAAGAATAGTTATGAGTGCAATTTTGTCAAGGAATATGTTTATCAATAAATTAAGTATATATTCAAGCATATAATCATAATGCACACATTTATGGGAAGTGCATGTTCAGATATTTTTAAAGTTTTGAAGAGGGTAATCATAGAAGTTCAGAGAGCACTTGTCTAGAGGACAGATAGAAAAATAATAATACAGTGTGTGTATAAGAGAGCTGCTTTAGTGGGAATATAAAGTTCAATAAGTGTACAAAAGAGAGCACATAACCATGAGTGGAGTCAGGGGTGGGACAGATTTTCAGAAGATGTGCTCCTTGAATTGTTCAAGTGAGAAGCAAAGGTGATCTGGGCAGAATGAGTGGCATATGCAGTGACACATATGCACTAATGAGGGAGAAAAATGTAGGAACCACACTGACTCCATGTGGCAGGACACTACATTATATGTCAAGGAGGGGTAAGAGACAAGGCTGGAGAGAAGGACATAAGCCATAAACATATATGTATATGCATAGCTTTCCAGAATCAAGGAACGTTTTCATTTTAAAATGTTTTGCAAAGTGTCTCAGTTGTGCCACATTTTTCTTTTTGCCAAAATTGTTTTTTAAATATTAACTTTAAAAATTGGGATTATATGTTTTTCTTTTTAATAATCTGAATCATTCTCAAATTATTATATAGGGAAAAGGGATCACTTTGATAATTTTGTAGGTTTCTTTTTTTTTTTTTTTCCTTGCGCTAATTCTTCCGTGCTGCTCACCCGCTCTCTCTGGTTGTGAAAAGCAGTGGTCACTCTCTAGCTGTGCTCTTCAGGCTTCTCACTGCAGTGGCTTCTCTTGTGGAACACAAGCTCTAGGAGCACGGGCTTCAGTAGCTGCAGCATGTAGGCTCCATAGTTGTGGCTCTTGGGCTTAGTTGCTTCACAGCATGTGGAATCTTCCCATACCAGGGATCGAACCTGTGTCCCTGTATTGGCAGGCTGATTCTTATCCACTGTACCACCAGGGAAGTCTGGTTTTCATGTTTTATTAAGCTAGTTAAAGTTTAGTGCAAACACTGAAGAAAACTGGAGACCTCTGGGAATCTACAAGACTTTTACAAATGCTTCCAGACATTGACCTATTCTAAGCAGTAGACATCATTGTTGATCTTTCTAATTTCCAGGGTTTAGCATTATTTTATTTTTTAAATTTATTTATATTTTTATTGGTTTTGCCATACAATGACATGAAATCGCCATGGGTTTACATATGCCCCCCTCCAGAACCCCACTCCCTCCCAATTCGCTCCCCCTGGGACATCTTGGTGCACCAGCCCCGAGCATCAACCCTGGGCTGGCGATTGATTTCACATATGACAGTCAACATGTTTCAATGCCATTCTCCCATATCATCCCACCCTTGCCCTCTTCCACAGCGTCCACGAGTCTGTTCTATACATCTGTGATCCTTTTGCTGTCTCGCATGCAGGGTTCTCTTTACCATCTTTCTAAATTCCATATATATGCGTTAGTATACTGTATTGTTTTTCCTTCTGGCTTACTTCACTCTGGATAATAGGCTCCAGTTCCATCCATCTGAGTAGAACTGATTCAAATGAATTTTTTTTAATGCTGAGTAATATTCCATTGTGTATATGCACCACTGCTTTCTTATCCATTCGTCAGTTGATGGGCATCTAGGTTGCTTCCATGTCCTGGCTATTGTAAAAAATGTGGCGATGAACATTGGGGTACATGTGGCTTTTTCAGTTCTGGTTTCCTTGGTGTATATGCCCAGCAGTGGGATTGCTGGGTCATATGGCAGGTCTATTTGCAGTTTTTTAAGGAATCTCCACACTGTTTTCCATAGTGGCTGTACTAGTTTGCATTCCCACCAACACTGTAAGAGGGTTCCCTTTTCTCCACATCCTATCCAGCATTTATTGCTTGTAGATTTTTGGATGGAAGCCATTCTGACTGGTGTAAAGTGGTACCTCATTGTGGTTTTGATTTGCATTTCTCTGATAATGAGTGACGTTGAGCATATTTTCATGTGTTTGTTAGCCATTTTTATATCTTCTTTGGAGAAATGTCTGTTAAGTACTTTGGCCCACTTTTTTTTTAAATAACCTGAATAACTTTATATATCTATTTTCAAATTTTAATTTGTATTAATAAGCTTTCCCATGAATAAAACCCGAGACCCATTTGGCTTCACTGGGAAATTCTGGAAAACATGTTTTAAAAAAAGAATACCAATTTTACCCAAACTCTTCTTTTTTTTTAAATTTTCTTTACTTTATTGTGTTGGTTTTGCCATACAGTGTCATGAAACCGCCATGGGTCTACACATGCTCCCCCTCCAGAAGTTTCATTCTTTTACAAGTGGCTGTCCAGTTTTCCCAGCACCACTTGTTAAAGAGATTGTCTTTTCTTGATTGTATATTCTTGCCTCCTTTGTCAAAGATAAGGTGTCTGTAGATGCATGGATTTATCTCTGGGCGTTCTATTTTGTTCCATTGATCTATATTTCTGTCTTTCTGCCAGTACCATACTGTCTTAATGACTGTGGATTTGTAGTATAGCCTAAAGTCAGGTAGGTTGATTCCTCCAGTTCCATTCTTCTTTCTCAAGATTGCTTTGGCTATACGAGGCTTTTTGTATTTCCATACAAATTGTGAAATTATTTGTTCTAGTTGTCTGAAAAAGACCTCTGGTAGCTTGATAGGAATTGCATTGAATCTATAGATTGCTTTGGGTAGTATACTCATTTTCACTATATTGATTCTTCCAGTCCACGAACACGGCACATTTCTCCATCTATTTGTGTCCTCTTTGATTTCTTTCATCAGTGTTCTATAGGTTTCTATATACAAGTCTTTTATTTCTTTAGGTAGAAATACTCCTAAGTATTTTATTCTTTTTGTTTCGATGGTGAATGGAATTGATACCTTAATTTCTCTTTCTGTTTTCTCATTGTTAGTGTGTAGGAATGCCAGGGATTTCTGTGTGTTGATTTTGTATCCTGAAACTTTACTATATTCACTGATTAGCTCTAGTAATTTTCTGGTAGAGTCTTTAGGGTTTTCAATGTAGAGGATCATGTCCTCTGCAAACAAAGAGAGTTTTACTTCTTCTTTTCCAATCTGGATCCCTTTAATTTCTTTATCTGCTCTGATTGCTGTGGCCATGACTTCCAAAACTATGTTGAAAAGTAGTGGTGAGAGTGGGCACCCTTATCTTGTTCCTGACTTCAGGGGAAATGCTTTCAGTTTTTCACCATTGAGGATAATGTTTGCTGTGGGTTTGTCATATATAGCTTTTATTATGTTGAGGTATGTTC
>ML660679.1:1087309-1129094 GCA_007570785.1 Antilocapra americana | reverse complement strand
TATTGGGTCAGCCAAAAAGTTCATGTTTTTCTGTAAAATGTTATGAAAAACCTGAACGAACATTTTGGCCAACCCAATAAGTTACTATACCTAGCAAAAATATGTTAGCCAAGGTGATAAAGTACTTGGATTAAATGAAGAATAGCTAGGTTTGACCTTGACTGTTTAGTGACTTGCTATATAATCTTGAGAAAGGCTTTTTTCTTCCTCTGTGCCTCAGTTTCCTCATTTCTCCTTGTGTCCCTCAGGCCTCTGCTCAATGACGTTGCAAAACAAAAAGCTCCAAATCTCAGAGGTTTAAAACAAAAAAATATTCTTTTTTCTTGCTGACGAGTTTGCTGGTCAGTCAAATTGGCTTTGCTTCAGGCTATGAATTAGGTTTAGGTCTGCCCCGCACGTGTTTCTTTCTGAGACGAGCAGTTACTTTTGTGGTGAGTGCAAAAAGGACAAGAGGCCAAGCCAGACCACACTAGCACAGTTAAAGCTTCTATTAATACGTGCTTCACATCTACTAACCATTGTCAGAAGTTAGTCATATGGTGAAGCACGAAAGTTAATGAGGCATAGATATAAAGTACACCTAATCTGTTAATAGGCTCTACAGAGTTGCACAGCAAAGGGAATGTGTTCAGAATTCTGTTCGTGGGCGGGGGTGAAGAATTAGGTACAACAATTAAATCTGCTCCATTTCTCTTTTGTTATCAGATGAGTAGCTGTACTTTGTTAAACAAAACTGTTCCAACCAACTTTAAGGTGCTACATATTTTCATGTAGCTTTAGAAATGATGTGTGGATGTTAGGATACTTTAGTAGAATTATGGTATGTTGTTTATAGGCTAATGAAAAAATTCAAATACGGAAAAATATGTTTGCTTTCAGAAGATTAAAATTTAAATACACACAGGCTCCGATAGCATTAGTTATTCACTTCTTCAACATTGTCATTTTATTGACATTATTTCAAGAAACAGAAATCTTACAGAAGCCAAGGGATTGTATGGGCAGAAATATGGTTTTTAATTTAGTTTTACATATTTCCTTCACTAATTAGGGCATGCAGTTTACTGGACAGTACATAAAGCAAAGCGCTCCCTATTGGTACCAACTTGGCAGGCAATTTGGTTTTCATCCTGTCTAGAGATTGCTTGTACATTTCTGTACATTTCAGCTCTGATCCTCTACTGGTCATCTGTTACGCTGTGATTACATGGATGAACTGCAAAAAGATCATTTGACTAAATTGTCAAGTTAAGGGCACAGTATCTGTGCAAAGTAAAAATGCTACAATTCAAAATAAAATAGGCTGTGATTTACACTGAAGTTTGACACTTTAAAAAAATAATATGAATACTCCACTTAATAAATTCTGCCTGTGAAAATGTTCTAATGAATAATTCTTTGCATTGTTGACGATCTCAACAGAATGGCTAGTTTTAACATGGGTTTGAGGACAGAAATACCTTTCACTTCTATAAAGTAACCTTAAAGCTAGAAAGTGCTGAGAGTTCACATTACACCTTCTATAAGGACCAGTAGACTGGAGTTTTGAATAACATTTTTTTGTACTCTATTAGCAGAAGAAAAACTGCCTATTATAAGCTTTTCCAAAGAATATTTTATTTCTTGACTCAAAACACCATCACTTCTTTCAGTGCTTCACTTTATGTAATAATAATTGAAAGCAAATTTTTACAAGACCCACTGGTTCTTCAATGATAGATGCAAAAGGTTGAGCCAAAATCCAAGATGGGCAATAATCTCTCTCGTGGTATATAGGGCTTCATGCCATATTCCCTTTGGTTAGTTTTAGAGAAGCATGAAGTGTCTTTTTTTTACTCATACTTCATCTAGAATGTAAACAAAGGTTGCGTACTTCTAAACATCACCTTGCTTTTGATATCCTAATAGTCAATTCCCATGTATTAGAACTTGTGGGTACAACTTAACACCCTAGTTCCTCTCAGAGTCTTAAGGGGAGTTAATTCCACTATGCCTTTTATCCTTTTCTCATTATTACCTAGCATTTAGTGAGAAGTTTTAGATTAGCTAAATTCTTTACATGCATCATGCCACATGTACTATCTACTAATTAGCTGACCTCTGCTTAATTGTCTTCATCTGAAAATTGGAAATTATCATAGTACTGATCACCTGGGGTTGTTTTAGGACTCGAATAAAATGAGGGTTTAAACTAGTTAGAAAAAAGTGTGTAGCATGTGTGAACAATAAAAAAATATGAAATATTTTCATTCATTCATTCAAAAAATGTAATAAACATCTAGTGCATTTTCACACACTGAACTAGGGACTGGGAATTCAGTTTTGAACAAGACAGACAAGGTTTATGTTCTTGAGAAGTTCACATTTCAGTGAGAGTTGACAAACAATAAATAGCTAAAGCAAATAAGATCGATTCTAGTAATAAAATGATTTTATAAGTGAAGACATTTAATTTGAAAGAAGGCACATACTTTGTGCAAGATCATAAAGCTGAAAAGTAGTGGAACCTGGATTAGAATCTAAGTTTACAGTATTCCAAAACCCATCTTTGGTATTCCAAATCTTTAAGCCTGCCATCCTTCCCATGCTGTTATGCTCATTATAGTCTTTGAAACTTTTTCCCACTGCAACCTTCCTCTCTTGTACACCCTACACCATCCTTTGAAATCACTATATCATGTCTTTACCTTTACTGAAACTTAATCCTCCTTGAAAGTGAGCATATAAATTATGATGGTGGTTCTCAAACTTCAGGGCCTATTGGAATAACTGGGGATCTTTAATACAATACCAATCTCTGGGTTGCCTCCAGAGATTCTGATTGAATTATTCTAGGTTGTGGATCAAGTGATTCCATTGTGCAGCCTTCCAGATGATGACTACTAACAATGCTCTGTCTAATTCCCAAAAGGTTATCATCAGGTTGCCTACCTTTAACTTCTTTCTTGGAACAATTTCCTGAATCCCTTGGAAAGTACTATTAGTAGGGGTCACTCCCACATTTACCTTGATCCAAGTAGATTTCTCTTTCTTTCAGATCATCATTTGTAGCTCTTTTCAAAGCCCTAGTATTGAAAGTACAATTTCTGTTACTTGATGGTATCTTCCTCCCTTTAGATGACCCTATTGCATAGTCTCTTGACCTCTTTATTCAGTTCAGTTCAGTCACTCAGGTGTGTCTGACTCTTTGCGACCCCATGAACCACAGCACACCAGGCCTCCCTGTCCATCACCAAATCCCAGAGTCCCCAAACCCATGTCCATTGAGTCGGTGATGCCATCCAACCATCTCATCCTCTGTCGTCCCCTTCTCCTCCTGCCCTCAAGCTTTCCCAGCATTAGGGTCTTTTCAAGTGAGTCAGCTCTTCGCATCAGGTGGCCAAAGTATTGGAGTTTCAGCTTCAGCATCAGTCCTTCCAATGAACACCCAGGACTGATCTCCTTTAGGAGTGACTGGTTGGATCTCCTTGCAGTCCGAGGGACTCTCAAAATCTTATCCAACACCACAGTTCAAAAGCATCAGTTCTTCTTTACAATAAATAAAATCCTTCTTGCATTTTCCTCCAGTGAGTATTCCATTATTCTGGCCCCATTACAGCCAAATTTCTGAGAAATGTCTTTTCACTTTGTCTCAGCTTACCTGCAGTCATCTCCATTGCTGTATTTCTATTCAGTCTATATCTGCTTTTGTTTCTAGAATATAGAATATACAACTCAGCGGGATTTGAGCATAATACAATTTTATTTTGCCCTCACCTTGCCCATTTGTAATATAGTGCTACCTCTGAACAGGACTCAATACAATGTCATGTTGGCTCTTATCTAGTCCACAGGACATTTTGAACGTGTCATGCTTCCAAAGATTATCTGCCGATCCGAACACAGCTACCCACATCCTGTGGTTAGACAATTAGAGCTTTCTCAAGCAGGAATCAAGCACAGGCTCTCCATACCTCAGTACTACAGAATTGAGTGTCTATATCGAAGTTTCCATTACTAGACCCATGACAAGAGGGGAAGGTGATGAATCACAAATCGCCAAAGAAATCTATTCCTCCTCTATTATTTGACTCACTTTTGTAATGGAATGAGATGGAATACATTCCACATTTATAATGGCATACGTTCTCACATTATTTCCTTCGTTGTTTCATCTGGACCCACGAAGATCAATCTTAATATCACTGTAAGTAGTACAACCAGACATAATGTGTTTCATGATGTGATGTAATGAAGTATACTTACTTTAAAATATTGAATCTAAATCAAATCAGCCTCTAGATTTAATTTAGAGTTTATAGGAAATACATAGCTCTAAGGAACAAGTTAAATGATACTACTAGAAAGCATGGAACTTAAAAAAATGTAAGAAGCTTTATAGGACAATGACCTAGTTTTCCCAGAAAATCAATTGCAAGGGGGAAAAGGAGTGGGGCTCTGCAGCTCTTACAGAATAAAAGAGATTTAAAAGACCAAAGAGCCAAACATGATCAGCAGATCTTGTTTGAAACCTAATTAAAGGAAAAAAGCTAACTAACTGTAGATATAGTCTTAGAATCAGAGCATCTGAATATTGTCTGGTTATTTGGATAGCATTAAGAAATTATTATAAATTCTGGTATGTATAAAATAGCATAATAATTATGTTAAAAATAAAAATATATATAATTTATGCATTTTAGCAAAGTATTTATTTGTCAAATGACACAATGTCTGGTATTTATATGTGTCTACTTCCTAAAATTTTAGAGAAGACAGAAAACTGGGCAAGTACTAATTCTGGGACTAGGTTTAGTATTCTAGTTTCTCTAATTTTGTGTATGCTTGAGAATTTCTAAGTAAAATTGTAATATTGTTTTTGCATTCTTAATTTTAATTTAGTTGTTCTTGTTCTTACTGTTGAGTTTTGTCCTTTCATAGATCAAGGATCTGTGTATTTAAAACTGTATTTAGCTCCCAGGTTAAGTCTGCCCATTGGCTAGTTCTAATTATTCATTTAGGGGATGATTCCCAGTTGGGTGTTCAACATCATTTCTTTACCAGCTCAGGTCTCATATATTAATCTGAAGTTAAGTGTAAGTGTTAGTCACTCAGTCATGCCCGACTCTTTGCGACCCTGTGGATCTCCTGGAGATCCTTAAAGATCTTGACTCTATAGCTTGTGGGTGAGCCACTTAATGTATCTTTTAAAAGCTCCTAAAGTGAAAAGTCATGTATGAAAACCTATCTGAGAAACACTGCTCCACACTAATACATTTCACTTTAATTAGGCATACCCAAATTCTTCCTGACCGGGCATGTAAGAAATCACCTTAAATAGGTCTTCCATTAAAAATGTGTTTTGCATTCAGTGACAACCAGGAGCCCACCCTGATATCTTGTAGCCTCATGTAGAGACAAAATGAAAAATAACATCTAATATTAAGAAATATATTTTGCATACATTATTTTTGCTAGTTTGATTTGCTAATCCTGGATGCCCAGTAAAGTTTTTATTTCTAGCTTTATCTTCGTCATCCACCATGCCTTAGAAGTAAAGATGAAGTTCTTAAGAGAATAAATCCTGAGGAACTAAGAGTTTTCATCACAAGAAGAAATTTTTTTTTCTTTTTGCTCTTTTTATTGTTGATGAGAAGATTGATGTTAAATACCTTACTGTGGTAGTCATTTCACTATGTATGTAGGTCAAATCATTATGCTGTACATCTTAAACTTATACAGTAATGTGTGTCAATTATGTCAATAACACTAAAAAGGGTGAACATATACTCTTTATGGGCCTTGTAATTAGCTGTTTTTTACAAGGATAGTACCTGGATTGTTCTGTTTAATAAATATTTATTGAATGAATGCATGCATGCATTAATTTAATACATTAAGAGTTGATCTGTTTTCTGAAGCATTCTAACGCAGATGTATAGAATAGACTCGTGGACTTTGTGGATGAGGGTAAGGGTGGGATGATATGGGAGAAGGGCATTGAAGCATGTTAATTTTCATATGTCTAATCAATCGCCAGCCCAGGACTGATGCTCGGGGCTGGTGCAGCGAGATTTCCCAGGGGGGGAGGGAAGAGGGAGGGGGGTTCCGGAGGGGAAGCATATGTAAACCCATGGTGATATCATGACAGTGTATGGCAAAAACAATTAAAAAAAATAATAATAAAAATTTAAAAAAATAATAAATAAAAATAAAAGAAAAAAAAAATAAAATCAAGTAATAATTGAATGTGTTTGTTTTTCTGGTACCTTTCTTTATATACTTAAAAAGCATGTACCAATCCAGAGTCCTATCAGGGAAAGATTATGCTGTAAAATGACAATTTGATGTTTTATTTACACTTTCTTTTTCTTAGAAGCAGTTTACACCATCTAGAGTATCTGATTATATTTCATTAGAGTTTTACAGCCTCCTTCAGGGAATTTACTGAACTAATATTTTAAATGCTGAATTTTGGTTTCCTTTTGTTAAAAGTCATTTATTTATGTTTTGCATGTGATTAGGAATCTCATTTTGAATAAGATTTTTTCCTTCATTTCTTGTTTGCCTTCTAGAGCATTCGTAGTTGCCACCTCAGAGCCTTCTCAGGAATCGTCCTTCGAATTGATGATCTCAGTGTTCCTGCGTCTGCATAAGTGGTGGATATCACAGATCTAATCACAAAGCCAGAGAAGGTGGTGTTGCCACTTTATAGTGTTAAATACATATATATATATTATAAAATAGCTCCAGCATGTAGAAAATGTGAAAGGATTTTACAGTGAACATTTGTATGTTTGTGTATGCTAAGTCACTTCAGTTGTGTCTGGTTTTTTGCAACCCCATGGACTGTAGTCCACCAGGCTCTTCTGTCCAAGGGATTCTACTGGAGTGGGTTGTCATGCCCTCCTCCAGGGGATCTTCCTGACCCAGGGATTGAACCTGTGTCTCCTGCATTACAAGAGGAGACTTTACCACTGAGCTACCAGGGAAGCCTGAACATTGGTATACCTAACACCAATATTCAACACAACAGTTTGCTCTACTTATTTTATCACATCTCTTTGTCTAGCTATCCTTCTATCCCTGGTATTTTTTGTAGGCATTTTATTGTAAGTTGCACACATCAGTATACTTCAGTCATAAACATTTTAGTATGCAACTCGTAAGCAAGAGGTCAGTATTTTTAACAGTTCTTTTTAAAATTTAAAGTAAAATCTACATACAACAATATGTACAGATCTTAAGCAGGCATTTTGATGAATTTTGACAAATAACCTGAACTCCCATTACAATATGGGATATTGTCAACACCCCAGAAAAGTTTTCACATTTTCCTTTCCAGTCCATTTTATTTCATGCCTACTTTCAGAGGTAACCACTATTCTGACTTTTTTTCAACTATAACATAAGTTTTCTCTGCTTTTTCCAGCACTTTCTATGATTTGTTCATATAATGTGTACTCTTTTGTATGCACTTTTTTCACTCAGCACATTTTTGATATTCATCCATGTCAGTCTCTGTGCAAGGAACTTACTACTTTGTAGTACTAAGTAGTATTTCATTATATAAATATACCACACTTTGTTTATTCTCCTGTTGATTGACGCTTTAGTTGTGTTTCTGGTTTGGGGTTTTATGAATAAAGCTCTATGCACATTCTTGTAGAAGGTTTTGTGTAAACATACATGTTTGCATATAACTTGGGTAAACAACTAGTAGTATATTTCCTGGTTGCAGCATGAGTGTATCTTTACACTCATACAGTTTTATATAAAACTGCTTGACCTTTTTTTCCAAGCTACTTGTATCATTTTACACCCCTCCCCAGCAATATGTATGTGAGAGCTCAAGTTGTTCCACATCCTTGACATATCAGGTGTTATCAGTCTTAATTTATCCATTATGGTGGATTTAGTGGTATCTCATTGTGATTTTAATTTTCATTTCCCAGATGACTAACAATTTTGAGGGTTTTTTAATGTGCATTATGGGCACTCTTGGCATAAATAACATTTGTTTATTAGGTATTCTTTTTGTTTAAGGGTTGATTTCAACTTGCTAATATATTGCTAATCATTCTTATGACAGTGTTCATTAGGACCATATGTTTTTTATTCCCTTTGTTAGGTTTTGATCCATGGAGGTAGAGCATTAATAACATGATTATTTCACAAGATATGAACACATAATCACTAGTTCTTGCCTCCGGGCTTAAGGTATATGACTTAAGTGTACTATTTCTGTTTTGTCTTTGGTTCATGAAGATATTTATCCTAAGGCTATTATTTTTAGTTTCCTGTTTTTGTATTATCTGTTTCTTTATGTGTTTAAAGTACTGAGGATGCATCAAATATTTTCTTTCTGTGTCATCTAGACCAAAATTAACATATTTACAATTTTGTCATGAATTTTTGGTTTGGTTTTGATTTACTACTCCTTAGTTAGTGTTAATAATATTGATTTAAATGTATAGCACACAACACAAAGATACTTGGAAGGCACCAAAAGGCAGAACTTTTTGTTACAACTCCAAATGAGAGAAGGTGGGCAGGGCTACACAGGGGGGTCACACCTGGGAATAGGGCAACAGCAAACTGGACCTGTAAGGAGGCAGCTTATATATGGCAAATGGGATTAGGTTATCTAGATTTCTCAAATTCTCTGTTGATTGGCTGTAATGAATAATTTCAAGGGCTTGGGAGCATAGGGACTGCCCCTAGTTGTCTGATGCTTGGACATAGGGTGATTAGAGCTGGTGCATATTGACCCAATGTGTGACAGCAAAAAAGACAAGTGCTTGATTTGTGAACTTAATCACCTGCTAAAGAAGGGGAACTGATTGACTTCTAGGTAGGGCCTCAAAACTGAATACAGACAGCATAAAAAATACTATACTAACAAACAAATAAAATAACCCACTATGTCTAACAAAGGAGGCATCCTATATTAGTATATCATTCTTGATTGATTTCCTTAACCTTCTTATGACATTGTTTTAGAATCAGTGGTGTAAGTCATTGAGCTTATATTTGAGATATAACATAAAAATTGAGAGTAGTTAAATTGGACTACATCAAAATTTGAGACTGTGCATCAAAGGACCTAGGCAACAGAGTGAAAAGGAAACCTACAGAAGAGGAGAAAATATTTACAAATCATATGTCTGATAAGGGGTTAATATCTGGACTATATATATATGTGTGTGTGTGTGTGTGTATATATATATATATAATTGGAACTCGACTACAATCAGTATCCTGATTAAAAACTGGGAAAGGAGTTGAATAGACATTTCTCCAAAGAAGATGTTGGAGAAATGTCTATAATGTCTATAAGCACATGAAAAAATGCTAAACATCACTAATCAATAAGGAAATCCAAATTAAAATCATAACAAGATGCCATTTCATACTTATTAGGATAGCTATCATGAAAGATATAATAAAAAATTGTTATTGAGAATTTGGGAAAATTAGAATTCTTTAACACTGCTGATGGGAATGCAACATAGTGTATCTGCTGTAGAAAACAGAATGGCAGTTCCTCAAAAAATTAAAAATAGAATTACTGTGTGATCCAGCAATCCCACTTCTAGGTATATACCCAAAATAATTGAAAGCATGGTCTCAAAGAGATATTTGTATACCCGTGTTCATAGCAACATCAATAACTGAAAGGTGGAAGAAACTCAAGTGTCCAACAATGGATGAATGGATAAACAAAGTGGATAAACAAAATATACATACATTGGAATATTAAAAGTAAGGAAATTCTGAGACATGCTACAACATGGATGAAACTTGAGGACATTATGCTAAGTGAAATAAGCCAGTCCCAAAAGACAAATACTGTATGTTTCTACTTATATGAGATATTAAGTATAGTCAAATTCATAGATAGAAAAGGTAGAATGATTGTTTCCAGGGGTTGTGGGGAGGGGGAACTGTCCAATGGCTATAGAGTTTCACTTTTGCAGGATGAAAAGAGTTTGGGAGATTGGTTGTACATCAGTATGAATATACTTAACATTACTAAACTGTACTCTTGAATGCATGAATTTTCTACAACACTGATAGTTGCACTAAATATTTGTGCTGCAATTATTTGGATGTTATTTAAGGAAAAACTGAATTAAGGGTTAAGTAATTTAAAACTCAAACAGCATATTAAAGAGCAGAGACATCACTTTTCCAACAAAAGTCCACGTGATCAAAGGTATGTTTTTTTCCAGTAGTCATGAGAGTTGGTCCATAAAGAAGTCTGAGCACTAAAGAACTGATGCTTTTGAATTGTGGTGCTGGAGAAGACTCTTGAGAGTCTCTTGGACTGCAAGGAGATAAAACCAGTCAATCCTAAAGGAAATCAACCTTAAATATTCATTGAAAGAATTGAAACTTAAACTCCAGTACTTTGGCCACCTGATGCATAGAGCTGACTCATGCTGGGAAAGATTGAAGGCAAAAGGAGAAGGAAGTGGCAGATGAGATGATTAGATAGCATCATGGACTCAATGGAGATGAATCTGAGCAAACTCAGGGGCATAGTGGAGAACAGAGAAGCCTGGC
This sequence comes from Antilocapra americana, assembly GCA_007570785.1. NCBI lineage: Eukaryota > Metazoa > Chordata > Mammalia > Artiodactyla > Antilocapridae > Antilocapra > Antilocapra americana. The sequence goes on along the minus strand of ML660679.1, from coordinate 1,118,546 downwards.
ATGCTGCAGTCCATAGGGTCACAAAGGATTGGACACGACTTAGCAACTGAACAACAACGACAACAGCAACAACAATTTTAAAGCATAGTATGAAGATAAAATTATCCGTTCCTTTCCGTAAGCTTTCTCTGATGCTAGAGATTCTGAAAAAATCTTAGTGAAAAATTATCTGATGAAACAGCTCTGAAGACTATTGCCAATTAAATGTTAAGCATCTTACTGAATTTATCTTACTTAGAATTGGGATAATCTTTGGGGGGAAAAGGAGATATTTAGTATTTTTAGAAAATTCTGATGGCAAAATGGAGGCTGGTTATCTTGCATAAGAAAGCTATATTCTCCAGTAAAAAGCTTGTTTGTACCCAAAGTCTCTGTCATCATTAAGAAATGACACTATGTATATAGGAAATTAAAGGAAAGCTGAAGAAAAATGTTAAGGTGATACTCATAAATTCCAGTCTTAGAAAACTCCAATATTTCTAAAGGACTAAATAGGTTTCAAAATCATGTTGAAATTAGTAAATTTGGAATGGTTTCTGTCTTCTACAGTACTATAGTGATGGTCATGTATGTAATAGCACACACTTGTTTACACAGTGCCACTGCTGTTAACCTGGGTCCTGCTGTGCTTGCTCATACCTTTCTCTCTAGGAATTTTGGTTAAAGTTGGTATCCATGGAATTTTTACTTATATTTTTGCTCAATTTGTAAAAGGATTATTATTTAAATAGGCAATCTAAAAACATTTTTAAAATATCAATATTATAAAATCTGTTAAATAACAAAGTTTGACTTGATTTACTGAAACAAAACACAGTCATATGAATATATTTACCAATAAAATTCTAGAACAATGGTTTCCACCTGAGATCAATTTTGCTACCAGGGGACATTTGGAAGTATCTGGAGACACTTTTGGTTGTCAGAACTGAAATGTTATTACTGGTATCTACTAGGCAGAGCTCCAAACCTTGCTAAACATTTTTAGTGCACAAGACAGTTTCCCAACAGCAAATAATTATTCAGCCCCAAATGTTAATAGTGCCAAGGTTCAAAGTCTTATTCTAGAGAAGCTTCCTATTCCAATGTGTAAAGGCCAATGTATATAGTTCACAGTAAAGCTACTATCACATAGCTTTGAAACCATATTTGGAGACTACTGTGTTGCTTGTGGATTAATTCAAACTGTGGAATCAAGATATAGTATACAATTTTCTTGACTGGCCCAGTCACAAGGAGGCCTGGTTTGTGATCCTGACTTTGGCCAACACTAATGAATCTGCCAGGACAGCTGATTATGAACCAATGTCTTGCTGGCTATGTCTTCCAAAGATGTCCTTCTAGTGCTATACTTAACAGCCAGTTACAATATATTTTAGTGTCCTGATTCAAGTATTTAAAAGCATTTGAGAATGGTGCCATCTGCTCGGTCACCAAGAAGGTAACAGTTCTCTCTGGGGATCTATGATGGCTATCTGGTCATTTATAGGCAAGGCACGAAGATCTGTGAGTTCTCCCACCAGAAGCCTAGGTCCCCTGACTTAGTCACTGTAGCCAAGTTAATGGAAGTGGTGAATGAGATATTTTCATCTCCATACGTCACTGCCATAAAAACTGTCTTGGTTCTGGAACAGGGCTTTCCTGGAGGTCTCATCACAGTGGTCTGTAGATCAGGACTTGAGGGAGCCACATTTTAACAGATATACAGTCAACACATGGCTCTGTGCAGAAACGGGGTGACGGCTGTACACCACCATGTAAGAGACCATGGCTATGTGTTCATGCCTGGACTTCTGTCACCTCCTCCTTGGGAAGCTCAGCAGGAACAACCTGCTTCTCTGTGTGCAGCTCTACATGAGCCGGGATGGTGTGCTCTGTGCGCTGAAAGAAGAGTGAGGGTTTTCAACAAGGAAAGACTGTGACCTGCTGTTTTTAGCGAGTTTTCTTTCCTTTTATTAAGTGCATGGAATTATCATTGCAAGATATTTTGAACGGAAATGAATGTGTCGTGTATTTTGAATTTTCCATTAAGTAGCATTCATTTTCCAGAAAAAAAATTAAATAGTTACCTCTCTATGATAACATGCACTTTGGAAGGGCATAGTTAATCCTGCAGCCATCTCCTAAATATGACATTTTTAGCCCCCACAACATCCATTTGTTCACCCAAGACCTGTATTTTTAAACATCAATGAGTACTGTGATCTTGGGAAAGTCAATCAGCTTTCTGGGTTTCAATTATGACATTTCTAAAATGGGAAAAAGGAAGGAACCTAAAAATACTGGAATCATATTATATTACATTTTTTTCACTTGTGTGTGTGTGCTCAGTCGTGCCCAACTCTTTATGACCCCATGTACTATAGCCCACCAGGCTTCTCTGTACATAGAATTTCCCAGGCAAAAATACTGAAATAGGTTGCCTTTTCCTACTGCAGGGGATCTTCCTGACCCAGGGATGGAGCCTGCCTCTCTTACTGCACTCTAATTCATACAGCAGATGATAGTGATTTTTAAGCATATCTTAATACCTAGATTATAAACCCCCAAAGAACTAGAATTATTAATAACTTCTTAGTTTTGCCTTGACATCTGTCACACTGTTTGGCACAAATATGGTGAAGGCAAATAAATAGCAACAACAGCAATAACAAAATCACCTTACAATGAGACTACCAGGATATTGGCATAATTTTGAAAAGTGTACATATATAAGGGAGTATAACAATGAATTAAATTTAAGATGAAAGTGAGAAAGTAAAGAGAAATGAAATGAAAAGTAGACCTTTCATCTGAGTCAGACAAGTTTTGGTTTAGAAGTAGACAGAGCACAACATGGTGAAGCTAGCCTGGATTAACCTACACACTTCCACAAATGTTTTGTTTCCTTATTTCAATGATTTGCTTCCTTGGGCCTGTAATATTTGTTCCCATTCTTCACTCATTATTTTTTCCAATTCTGGATATATCTGTTAAACATTGAAAATTTGTAATGGTCTACCCTTCATCCATTTCTCTACATGTGAGATTTCAGTCATTGTCATTGTTTCATCCTTCCCATTATGCTGTCCAGATCTCTCCTGGAGCTACACACTAAAGCCAACTGACTGTGGGCACCTTAAATATAGCTTATAAGAATGCTGCATTGTTCTTCCCTCAACCAAATTTTTGTTTCCTTCTAGATTATTTTATGTCTTATTTAAGTATACCACCATCCACCCAACTATTCCAGCTAGGTATCTGAGGTTCATCTTTAAATCTCTTTTTCTCTCAACACTGACATCAAATCTGTCAAAGTGTTTTGTCAGTTTTACCCTCTAAATATTTTTAATAAGCTCCCTTCTATTCCTTCTCATAACAACATTCATATTTCAAGTTTAAATCTAACATCTCACTATTACAACTTCCTAAATCTTCTTGTTGGGTGAGTAATCAATATTCAGTGGCCCCCACTAAAACTGTCGAAACCCTCCTGTAAAAAACCACCAGCATTATTTTAAAAGCAGTATTTCAGGGACTTCCCTGGTGGCTTGGTGGTAAAGAATCTGCCTGCTGATGCAGGAGACACGGGTTGAGATCCATGATCCAGGAAGATTCCACATACTGTGGAACAACTAAATCTGTGCGCCACAGCTCTTGAGCCTATGCCCTAGAGCCCAGGAGCCTCAACTGCTGGAACCCATGTGCCCTCGAGCCTGTGCTCTGCAAGAGAAGCCACCACAATGAGAAGCCCACCTACCACAACAAAGAGTAGCTCCCACTTGCCACAACTAGAGAAAAGCCTGTGCAGCAATGAAGATGCAGTACAGCAAAAATAAATATATAAAATTATTTTTAAAAACAATATTTCAAATAATAGGCTGCTTAAAATGCTTCCATGGATCCTAGTTACTTATAGAACAGATTCCAAAATTTCTGAAGATTTATATAAGGCTGTCTATGACGTGACCCTGTTTCTTACCACTGACCATTTCCCTGCCTCAAATTTCAGACTTCAGTAACCCAGAATGGTACTTGTTTCCTTCATACACTATGTAGTTTTGCTTTTCAAAGACTTTCCTTATAACACACTAATTGCTAGAATAGCTTCTTCCCAATCTTTATCTCATCTTTTTCCTTTCCCTCTTCCCACAGCCAATTCATACTCATACCAATGACTCAATATTCATACACATACCAATGACTCGATATTTAGGTTATTTCTTTCCTAAATTCCTCAGCTTAAATGCTGTTATGTCCAGTAATACCATGTGAACATTTCTATTAGTCAGCTTACTGTATTGCTTTATTATTTATCATCTTATCTTCAGTGTTTTTCAAAATAAGTTATAATTGCCACTCAGTGCTTGTTGATTGCTTAAAACACTGATAAATGGAAAAAAAGGAAGAAACAGAGAAAGAAAGAAAACAAAAGTCAGTTCTTTTGTAGGCCATTATTGACATTTCAGTCTCTTTTTCTTTGTAAGATCTCTTTTTAATTCTTGAATTCTACCATTTGGAGGAGGATGGAATATACTCTTAACAGTAGATTGATATTTTGCTTTTTGTCCCACAAATACCTCATGCCCAGATATGCCCCATTTCCTCATCCATCAAACCAGATAGTTTGATGCAAGCATTATGAATGGCAGTTCTCTCTCCAGTGTTAATAATTTTTATTCAAAATGAGGATTTCTAAGATCAGGACTTTCCCAACTACTACTTTTCTCTGATCTCTTGATTGAAAAGCAGTAATGCTTTTTGTGGTAGGTAGATTTGCTTCTTAAATTTATTGTCCAGCTATATTCCACTTTAACTTGCAAATTGGGCACCATGATTGCAAACAGATTTTTCTAGTCCTTACAGCTCCACAGCCAGGTCTTCTTTTATTCTGATAGGTATTGCCACAGTCCCCTGCGGCCAGAGAGAGGGAAAGTTTAACGCTCAGGGCTTCTGTTTCATGTCCCAATCTTCCACTGTTACAAAATATGCAGTCTCATAGCTTATTTATTGCTAACCACATCCTTTATTATGCATTTTTCTATCTTCGTAGACAAGTATAAATATAAATAAAATAGCAGATAAAAGGAATGTAAAGCATCATGACAGAGATAATTTACATGGAAAAAAATGAAACAAGGAATTCTGAAAGCAGAAAGGAGACATAAATATCACCTCTATATTTGGAAGAATACAATTATACATTCTATTTTTATACTAAGTATATTATAATACACAATTATAAACCCACTTTAAATCCACAAAGCAATACAATTTAAAAATCAACGTTTGGCAGGCCCTTTATATATTTGCCTATCCTTAAGATTGCTTCATAGATGACCAAAAAATATATTTCTATCAATTGTGAAAATTTCTGGTGTTCAATAACGTCTCTGGAGATTCTATAGTCCAGCATCTGCTTGATAAATCTAAGAAATAAGTTTCACTAACTGAAGAAATTATATTCTTTCTCCTCTGGATTTCTGCTGTGTAACTTCTATTAAACTTTTTATTCAAGATAGCTCTCATTTATCCATATTTCAAAGGACTGTAATATAATTCTGATGATTAAAAACCCTAAACATTGTAAGTTCTTCTACATTAAGCATTTTCTCTTTTGAAAAATTTATTTACTTATTTTCATTGAAGTATAGTTGATTTACAATGTTATGTTAATTTCAGGTGTACAGCAAAGTGATTCATGTATATGTATTTTTTCAGATTATTTTCCCTTATAGGTTATTACAAAATATTGAATATTGTTCCTGTGCTATGCAGTAGGTCCTTGTTGATTATCTGTTTTACATATAGTAGTGTACATATTGTGGTAACTGGAGGATGAAAGAGCAGATAAAAAAACCAAGGAGGCTCTTGGAATGCAAGAACAGAAAAACCAGACCCTTATAGTCTTTCCCTCCCCCATGTTGTAACTATTAATGGATTTCAGGTTCTTCTGAGCAGTATAACGTGTCTCCCCTCCTACCCCATAGGGAGAAGGTATTTGTCTTACTCTTCCCCCAAGCCGGTATATGTGCCTCATCCAATCAGCAACTGACCCACAAGACCCCTATCCCACTCTTTGTTCCCTGGGTATAAAAGTGGATAAGGTTCCCTGTTCAACGTTGGTTCTCCCTTAAGCTTCCTGCTGTTCTAACAGCGTTTCCCACTCTAATAAACTTTATTTTTTTTTAATTTTCTTTACTTTATTGTGTTGGTTTTGCCATACAATGACATGAAAACACCATGGGTTTACATATGCTCCCCCTCCAGAACCCCCCTCTCTCCTCCCTCCCAATTCCCTCCCCCTGGGTCATCTCGGTGCACCAGCCCCGAGCATCAGCCCTGGGCTGGCGATTGATTTCACATATTATAATTAACATGCTTCAATGCCATTCTCCCATATCATCCCACCCTTGCCCTCTTCCACAGAGTCCACGAGTTTGTTCTATACATCTGCGTTTCTTTTGCTGTCTCGCATGCTGGGTTCTCGTTACCATCTTTCTAAATTCCATATATATGCATTAGTATACTGTATTGTTGTTTTTCCTTCTGGCTTACTTCCCTCTGGATAATAGGCTCCAGTTCCATCCACCTGAGTAGAACTGCTTCAAATGAATTTTTTTTTGATGCTGAGTAATATTCCATTGTGTATATGTACCACTGCTTTCTTATCCATTCGTCAGTTGATGGGTGTCTAGGTTGCTTCCATGTCCTGGCTATTGGAAACAATGTGGCGATGAACATTGGGGTACACGTGTCTCTTTCAATTTTGGTTTCCTCGGTGTGTATGCCCAGCAGTGGGATAGCTGAGTCACATGGCAGTTCTATTTGCAGTTTTTTAAGACCCAATCAAAAAGTGGGCCAAAGAACTTAACAGACATTTCTCCAAAGAAGACATAAAAATGGCTAACAAACAAATGAAAAGATGCTCAACATCACTCATTATCAGAGAAATGCAAATCAAAACCACAATGAGGTACCACTTTACACCAGTCAGAATCGCTACAGTCCAAAAATCTACAAGTAATAAATGCTGGAGAGGATGTGCAGAAAAGGGAACCCTCTTACACTGTTGGTGGGAATGCAAACTAGTACAGCCACTATGGAAAACAGTGTGGAGATTCCTTAAAAAACTGCAAAGAGAACTGCCATCTAATAAACTTTATTTCCCTCTCATTGTCTCTTGTCTGGAAATTCTTTTCCAACTCACGCCTGGACCATGACACATATGTTAATTCCAAACTCCTAATTTGTAATTTAAGCATTTTATAGCAATCTTTAGAAAGAAATTCATTGACTCTTTATTTTCAGTTTTGAATAGTTTAAAGTTCCACAGTGACAGTAGGAGCAATGAAATCACCTCAAGATAAATAATATAATAGGGTGTGAAAATTTCTTAAATTAGGTAATAGTGAACTTTTCCACACTTAGTATTCTTACTGAGCATCCAGTATTTGAAAATTGGAGGCAATCAAAAATTAGTAAGCTCTTCTTGTTTGAAATTATATGTTTTTTACATTTAAGAACTAAATCTTTTAGTGTACTTCACCACCTTGTCCCAATATTTATTGTTTCTATGAAGAGATACATTTTTCTTTCTCTCTAACCATAATAAAACCTACTCATACTCCAAAAATCCAGTTTAGATTTGAACAACCTGAATGTAGTGGTCTCCTCTTAGATAAAGCCTGCATCTCCCTGTCATTTGCCATCCGTCATCTACTAATGTAATTAAACTATGAGCATTCAGCACCTGCTATATAGCAGGCAGTGGATAGGAGACAGCAAACTTTTGCTGCAAAGGGCCAGATAGTAAATACTTTAAGCTCTGCAAGCCATATGATTTTTCTTATACCTCTTCGACTTTGTTCTTGTCTTATAAAATCAGCCAAAGGTAACATGCAAATGAATGGATGTGTCTGTGTTCTAATAAAATTTTTTTAATAAAAACGGGGTGGGTTTGATTTGTCCAATGGGACGCAGTTTACTGAGCCCTAGAAAACACAGTCAACACTTAATGGTATATAGTAAACAAATGTAATCATAAGAATAAAAATTAAAATAGGGAAATTTTTTAAGATGAGAAAAATACAAAGCTTTTAGAAGTTGGTTGGAAGTCCTAGACATCTGGTTAAGGGAGACATCTGGAAAAGAGGGAGAGGGGGAGGAGAAATAGTTGATCAGTTTATATGAATTTCATGGTTTTCTTTAAAATTTAAAATCAATATATCAGTATTATATACTTTATGTTTTAAGAATAAAGTATTGAATATTCATTTTTGTTTTATAAAAAATTAACCCGAACATATAATACAATATGTTCTATATCAGAAATATTAAATAAAAAGTCAGACTTTTCAGAAAAAAAATTATTTTTGTATATAACACTTGGAAAAGTAGTTGGCCATCTAAAATAGTTAAAAAATGATATTTCTGTGAGGTGAAGTTTATATCAACTAATTTTATTGTGGTAGTCATTCCACAATATATAAACCTATCAAATCATCTCCTTGTTCACATTATACTTACACAATGCTATCTGTCAGTTATATATCAATAAAGCAGGGATAATATTTTCTGTATGAGAAATAGGTTATTCTTAAATGGCTTTTTTCTGCAAGGCATTTCAAGAATAATTTTTACATCATAAGTCTCTTGATTGTCTACTAGAAAATTAAATACATAAAGTTTAATTGAAAATGTTCTTTCCCCAAAATTCAACTATCTCCAAAACATTTATTAATACAAATAACCCAGGATTATAAGATTTGATGCAGATTTGAACACTGTGATAATGTAATACTGTTGCAGGGAGGAAGATACTTCTGACTGCAGGTTGGAAACTATTTCTTTGACTTGCTTTTATTATTATAATCATACTCAATGGCTTGCCTGGAGGATCCTGCCCCTCTGCTTGACTGTAAACTAAAGTGCCTTTGTTCAGCCCCTGGAGGGATTGTTCATTCCTGCCCACCTGTGAATAGAAGAGATTGGCAACCCTTTCTGAAGGCTGGACATTCCCTTGGAGATGTTTTGCAAAACTGAAGACCTTTTCACTTTACTTCCCCATTGCATTTCCCTCTCTATTCTGTCTTTTGACTTGAGTTCCAATGAGGAACTTTTGCAGATTAGATGAGCTTCTTTCTCTCTAATCTGTAAAAGAACCTGGCAACCAGACCCCAAGAAGATGGTTATTTTGAGGCGCTAGCCTGCCATCTTCTCAGTCTGCCGGCTCCCTGATTAAAGTCTCTTCCTTGCCTCAACACTTCATCTCTTGGATTCATTGGCCTATCGTGCAGTGAGCAGAGCAAGCTTGGACTCGGAAGCAATATGCCCAATGGGAAGAGAAGAGAGCAAGGGTAAAATATCATTCATTCTTTATATCATCATTTTTACTAAACTCTTTTGAGTAAATGTTGGTTGGCAGTGAACTGTATAAAAATGTAAAAGTGGTGTGAAGCATCACATAGTGTTGAGTTTCCAAAGAGCAGCTCTTATGTGTGTTAAAATGAATTATAATCAGTCTGATCAAGCTTACTAAGTACATGAAGAAATTCAGGTGGGAAAATCATCTAATTCAAACTTAAATACTGGAGTTAGATTTTAGAGATAAGAAGCAAAGAATTTATCACACAATGCCAATGTATTGAAAATAATCATTTAATACCTACTCTTGGCCATGCACTAAGCTAGAGGCTAGAGACACAGGAGTGAAGAAGTAAGCTATAAGTATCCGTGCTCTTGTGGAATTCACAGGGCACTGGGACACATAATTTATAAAATAAGTGATTATGCAAATAATTATTTGCAATTGTGATAAATGCTTTCAAATGCAACATTATGGACAAATGAGACTGAGCGACTTACCTTATTCTGGAGATGAAGGGGAAGTAAAAACCTGTACTGTTTGAGGTAAAGAGAAGGGTAACATCAATATGAGGTTAAAATAAAAATATTGCTCAGAAATCAGGAAACTCTGCATGTCTGTCGCAAATTCTTTTTGAGATAATGAATTTGGCCAGGGCTTATCTCTCCTACTCTGTGAGTTTATGAAATGGAGACTTTGTCCTCAAATCTGATTCACTTAGTATGCACTTGGAAGATACTCTTAGAAAACCTGAAAATCAATGACTTTTCGGTTTTAATTCTGTTCAAGTTGTTAACCAAGATTTCAGAAATAGAGAATTGATTGGAATTTTTAAAAAGTGTTTATTTGGAGCTTGTTGACTGCAGCCTGGGAGACACAGCTTGAAGATGCACTTGAATTCTGTTCTGCTCGACTGTAACATGGGGGAGGCTTATAAAGGCAAAATCCACAAGGTTACAGTTATTTACATAAGTTGCTTATCAAGAATTATAATTAGAGCTGGCAAGAACTAAGAGTGCTTGTTAAGTAATGGTTGGTTGGGGGTCTGAAATGGTTGCTTAGTTACAAGCAGAGACCTTGAGACCACAAGGTTGCAGCTGCCTGGTGATGTCCTTGGTTCTGGTACAGTTCAAAGAAAATTCAAGTTCTCACTGTGCAGAGACATGTCTGAAACCAGATCCTTAATGGCTACCCAACTCCAGTTTTGAATGCCTTAGCTGTGATTAACTCCATTATAATTTGTCACCAAGTGATAATTAGGTACAGTTGCCCTTACTGCTTCAGACTCTTCATTAATCACTATTGGTTTTCTTGAAGCTGCTTACCTGAAAACAAAATAAAACTAAATAGCACTATCTTAGGCCTCACTTAAGGTGATAAAATGTGTAACTGGGTTGTATAAGGGGGACATGATATTGCTTACTGGAAGATTCCATTTTCTGACCTGAATTCAAATCAGTAATTACTCTTCCCAGCAACTTGGGGTTAACATGTCACAGTTCACTGTGCACTGACAAAGACAGCCTCTTGACTAAATGTAGAACATTTGCTTAAGAAAACTGGCAATTGTAATTTTTTTTCTCTGTCTCTTTGAGATGTAAGTGTTCTACAACCTAGGAATGTCTTTTTCAAAGACCTGGGAGCCTTTCAAATGCAATTATCCGAAATGTTTCCCAGATTCTGTGAAAGTTGAAGACTAGCTAAAATAAGCACCAGTTAACAAAGGTGCATGTATGCTTCACTCAGTCTTGTCTGACTCTGTGCGACCCCGTGGACTTTAGCCCACCAGGCTTCTCTGTCAATGGGATTTTTCCGGTCAAGAAGGCTGGAGTGGGTAACGATTTTCTCCTTAAGGGGATCTTCTCAACCTGCTGATCGAACCTGAGTCTCCTGTGTCTCCTGCACTGGCAGGTGGATTCTTTACAACGGGGCACCCTGGGAGCCCCACCCAGATATCCTAATCACACTGACATACCTCCCTCCTACATCCTCCAGTATTTTTCCATTAGCTCACCCCAACCTGTAAAATCTTTCTGCTTTTTTCTTCAGTGAAGCTGATTTACATCTCTCTCTTCTATTTCAATTTATTATTGTTCAGACGCTAAGTCGTGTCCTACTCTTTGTGACTCTATTGAAATTGTCTTGAATATATTCTCCTTCAGCTGTTTACTGATCTGGTGCAATTTTTCTTTTATAGCATAGAGAATGCTGTTTCCTTCCAATTTTATGTGAAATAAGATCAGATATTATGGCTATATTAAGGACCACAATCTGGGTTAAAGCAAACATATGAGAGGAATCTGTATGCAGGTCAGGAAGCAACAGTTAGAACTGGACATGGAACAACAGGCAGGTTCCAAATAGGAAAAGGAGTACATCAAGGCTGTATATTGTTACCCTACTTGTTTAACTTATATGCAGAATACATCATGAGAAACCCTGGGCTGGAGGAAGCACAAGCTGGAATCAAGATTGCTGGGAGATATATCAATAACCTCAGATATGCAGACGACACCACCCTTATGGCAGAAAGTGAAGAACTAAAGAGCCTCTTGATGAAAGTGAAAGAGGATGTGAAAAAATTGGCTTAAAGCTCAACATTCAGAAAACTAAGATCATGGCATCCGATCCCATCACTTCATGGCAAGTAGATGGGAAAACAGTGGAAACAGTGGCTGACTTTATTTTTCTGGGCTCCAAAATCACTGCAGATGGTGATTGCACCCATGAAATTAAAAGATGCTTACTCCTTGAAAGAAAAGTTATGACCAACCTAGATAGCATATTAAAGAGCAGAGACATTACTTTGCCAACAAAGGTCCGTCTAGTCAAGGCTATGGTTTTTCCAGTAGTCACGTATGGATGTGAGAGTTGGACTATAAAGAAAGATGAGCGCAGAAGAATTGATGCTTTTGAACTGTGGTGTTGGAGAAGACTCTTGAGAGTCCTTTGGACTTCAGGGAGATCCAACCCGTTCATCCGGAAGGAGATCAGTCCTCGGTGTTCATTGGAAGGACTGATATTGAAGCTGAAACTCCAATACTTTGGCCACCTCATGCGAAGAGTTGACTCATTGGAAAAGACCCTGATGCCGGGAAAGATTGAGGGCAGGAGGAGAAGGGGATGACAGAGGATGAGATGGCTGGATGGCATCACTGGCTTGATGGCCATTGGTTTGGGTAGACTCCAAGAGTTGATGATGGACAGGGAGGCCTGGCGTGCTGTGGTTCATGGGGTTGCAAAGAGTTGGATACGACTGACCAACTGAACTGAACTGAACTGAACTGAACTTCATGGCAAATAGGGGAAAAAGTGAAAGCAGTGACAGATTTTATTTTCTTGAACTCCAAAGTCACTGAAGACTCTGACTACAGTAATGAAATTTAAAAATTCTTGCTTCTTGGAAAGAAAGCTATGACAAACCTAGACAGTGTATTAAAAAGCAGAGACACCACTTTGCTGACAAAATCCATATAGTCAAAGCTATGGTTTTTCCAGTAGCCATGGATGGATGTGGGAGTTGAACCATAATGAAGACTGAGCGCCAAAGAATTGATACTTTCTAACTGTAGTGCTGGAGGAGACTTTGAGAGTCCCTTGGTCTACAAGGAGATCAAGCCAGTCAATCCTAAAGGAAATCAGTCCTGAATATTTATTGGAAGGACTGATACTGAAGCTCCAATACTTTATACTAAGAGCTGATTCATTGGAAAAGACACCAATCCTGGGAAAAATTGAGGGCAGGAGGAGACGAGACCAACAAAGGGTGAGATGGTTGGATGGCATCATCGACACAATGGGCATGAGTTTGAGCAAACTCAGGGAGATGGTGAAGGACAGGGAAGCCTGGGGTGCTGCAGTCCCTGGAGTTGCAAAGAGTTGGATGGGAGTTAGCAAATGAACCACAATAACAACAACAAAATTTAAATTCTAAGGTTTGGCCTCAATCGTTCTGAAGAAAGATTTATGTTTATTTAACTTTATTTTTGGTTGTCTTGCTCATTCCTTAACCTCTCTAGATTTTGTTGTAGGTACATGGCTGATCATTAAAAGTAAAAATGCAAACTTCAGAATAGATAACATTTCCCACCCCAGTTTCCTTCATACACAAGATGTATCACTCATGGCATCTATTGTATATTTCACTTTCACTGTGGTTCATTTGTGGAGTCTGTAGATTAGCACTGTGCAATAGAACTTTCTATAATGATGGAAATGTTCTAATAAACTAACCTCTAGCCACATGTGGTTATTGAACACTCAATATCTGACTAGTATGACCAAGAAACTGACTTTTTCACTTTATTCAATGACAAATTTAGTTTAAATGTAAATAATCATGTGACTAGTGACAACTATACTAGATAGTGCACTAGATCATATCAATCATAAATATATCTCTGACAGTGAGATAGACCTTGCTAGGAGGTAAATCATAGAAAACTTTTAGAAGATTTTAATAGTAGAAAATGAGACTGAGTTTTTCAGTCTCAGCACTGTTGATATTTTGGGTCAGATAATTCTTTGGTGTGTGTGTGTGCACGCGCACGCTAGAGAGTGTCTTGTGCAAAGAGAATGTTTAACAGCATCCCTGGCCTTTATTCTGTAGATGACAGAAGCGCCTATACTCAAGTTATGGTACCAAAAATGTCTTCAGTCATTGCCAGATATCCTCTGGGGCTTTAAAGAACATCCACCTAAGCACTACTTTTATTATCCCTTGTAGAACTCTGTCTCCACAACCACTTGGCTCAATTAAGGAGGTTCACTGACATGTCCCCTGGGCTGGATATCTGAATATTTGTCTGTGAAGTAAGAGGAGGAGAGAAAATAGTACAGGGGAAAAAAGGGAAGAGGAGAACTAGTTCCATTACAGATACACAAATAGATTAATTTTAAAATTAGATACCTTGAGTTCTTGCACTTTTAACTTTCCAAAATGACCTTGTCTATATTTACTAATGTGTTTGATTACTTAGAATTGCCACCCATTTAAAGAGTTTCTAACTTCATATTATTTTGGCAACATTTAAGAAGTATTTAAATAGCATTCTTAAATCTCACCCCTGCAAAACAAGAATAGAAATAAAAATATGCTCTAAATCTGTCAAGGGTCAGAGTCACATTTCCTACCTCAAATGGGAGCAAATTAGCTCAGTACAGGTGATGAAGGCATGCATATGATAGCAGCTAGGGACAGGGAGGAAGCCATCATCTCTGGATACAGATATTCTAGAAGCAGCAGTCATACAGAAACGATCTTAGAAATAAATGTTTCTGGACTCAGAAGATGTGAATTCTAGTTCCTGATCTGGCATATTCAAATAGTGTGACCTTGGGCAATTATGCTCCTTCATCCTGAATGTTCTCATTTAATTGTACAAAGACATACCCTGTTTCTAGGTGCTTCATCTTTGATTTGGCACTGAGAATGAAATGAAATGCTGTGAATATTTGGTTTGTAGCAGTTTTGTGAACACAGCTAAATGGATCTCTCTTTATAAAACTTGCAAATGTAGTCTGGGCTGCAGCAACTTATATTCATAATGAAGGCCTACAGCAATATAGTAACTACCTGTACTTTTCCAGAATACATAGTACATACTCATTTTCAGTAAACTATTTCTCATTTTTTCAGAAAATGTCTATCCCAGTATACCAAATAAGAAGTGATTGTACAAACTACCATTTATCAGTGTACTAGTTTCTTTATTTTTATTTTTTAGCTAAAGTAAAAAATATCTCTGATAGCTTTGTTTGTTTGTTTTGGGCCCTGCTGCAAGGCATGTGAGATCTTAGTTCCCTGACCACCCCCCTGCATTGGGAGTGCAGAGTCTTAACTACAGACCATCAGGGAAATCCCTGGTAAATTTTTTTAATAAAACATTTGAAGCCTTTTTGGAAACAAATCAGCATGTGTTTACTAATAACCTGAGCAAACATTTCATTGTGTTTATTCCCATTGAGTGTACCAAAATGCCTCTATGTTTTATTGGTACTCATCTTAGATATAGATCTACATGTGATAAGAAGGAGAATATAATTCAGTTTAACAATTGCCAAATGCTTCTTATTTGCAAATGATTGTTAATAAAAGAATATAAAGCCTGCCAAAATTTTATTTAAAAGATTTTATAATTCTTGATACAGATTTATAAATATGTCTTAGATTTAAAATTAGTCATTCCTCTATTTCCAGAATAAAATATGTGGTAGGAAAATACTCATAACTAAAGCCAAAAGGAGATTTTCACTCTGTAGCAAGTTGAGAAATACTGTTTTGAAAATTGTGATGCTTTTAAATAAAATCAAGAATATTGAAATGTGCTAATTAACTTGACTATAGTAATCATTTCACTGTGTACATGTTTGTCAAATGTTATATACCTTAAATATATTAAAAAACAAGAATGCTGTTTTTGAAGAGGGAGTAGGGGTTATAAAAATGTGATAATTTTAAATAAAATCAAACTCAAGTTTTGGAGGAGTAGGCAAGTAGATCAAATTGTTACTTACAATAGTAAAACATGCTACTGAAATAAAATATATGTCTTGAATCTTCAAAATGTAAGTAACTTTTTTAAAAATGTGAAAAAATAAGTTTTTATAACTTCCATTTCAAAAATCACACTATTTTTTCATTGTTAATGTTGACTTCATATATAAGGTGATGATCTCCATGAATAATTTTTTGAAAGGAATGGAGATCTACTAGGCAAAATAGTTGGCCTAATTATTTTCTTCATTTATTTGGATAAAAAATAGTTTGACTTGATTAAATGTACTACTCTATTGAACACACAAACTGAGATTTTTAATAAACAATGTTAGAAAATGAAAATTTTCCCATAGTGTCAATATTTATTAGTGTTATAAGAATTTAGGATTCCTAATATATAAATATTTTGATAATTAGATAATTTAAATTCAATAAACCACAACTATAATGAGATGTTTTTGGAATTTGGGGGATTGACATAATTAAGAGTAGTTTAATTTCAATGCTATTGGAAGACAACAAATATTTGGATCAATAAATGTTTATAAGCCTCAGGAAGTTCTTTCATATGTTGTGAGGACAGACAAGAGCTCTAGAATATGAAGTTACTTGAATTGTGGCAGTTTTACAGAAGAGATGTTAATAATAATTGTTAAGGGGACTTTCTAGAGATGTAGGAGGGATCAGTTGGGAGTATGTGCTTTGCTGTGAATAGAAGTCCAAAAGAAATCTGCAGATTTCAATGAAATGACACAAATTTTATTTCTTCCCCCAAGTCATGTCAGACTCTTTTTGTGACCCCATGGGGGGTTCCTGCCAGGCTGAGGAACTATAAGATAAATAACTGACATTTAACTGAGTAGCAAGAATACTGAAGTGGTTTGCCATTCTCTTCTCCTGTGGACCATGTTTTGTCAGAACTCTCCACCATGACGCATCCAATAGCACTCTCTTCACACTCTAGCAAAGTAATGCTCAAAATTCTCTGAGCTAGGCTTCAACAGTGTATGAACTGAGAACTTCCAGATGTTCAAGCTGGATTTAGAAAAGGCAGAGGAACCAGAGATCAACTTGCAACATCCATTGGATCATAGAAAATGAAGGAGAATTCCAGAAAAACATCTGCTTCATTGACTATGCTAAAGCCTTGGACTGTGTGGATCACAACAAACTCTGAAAAATTCTTCAAGAGATGGGAATACCAGACCACCTGGCCTGCCTCCTGAGAAACCTGTATGCAGGTCAAGAAGCAACAGTTAGAACCAGACATGGAACAACAGACGGGTTCCAAATTTTGAAAAGAGTATGTCAAGGCCGTATATTGTCACCCTGCTTATTTAACTTATATGCAGAGTACAGCATGCAAAATGCTGGGCTGAATGAAGTGTAAGCTGGGATCAAGATTGCTGAGAGAAATGCAGATCACATCACCCTTATGGCAGAAAGCAAAGAGGAACTAAAGAGCCTCTTGATGAAAGTGAAAGAGGAGAGTAAAAAAGTTGGCTTAAAACTCATCATCCATAAAAGGAAGATCATGGCATCTGGTTCCATCACTTCATGGCAAATAGATGTGGAAACAGTGACAGACTATTTTCTTGGACTCCAAAATCACTGCAGATGGTGACTGCAGCCATAAAATTAAGATGCTTGCTCCTTGTAAGTGAAGCTATGACCAACCTAGACAGCATATTAAAAAGCAGAGACATTACTTTGCCAACAAAGGTTCATCTAGTCAAAACTATGATTTTTACAATAGTCATATATGAATGTGAGAGTTGGGCCATAAAGAAAGCTGAGTGCCGAAGAATTGATGCTTTTGAACTGTGGTGTTGGAGAAGACTCTTGGGAGTCCCTTGGACTGTGAGGAGATCCAACCAGTCAATCCTAAAGGAAACCAGTCCTGAATATTCACTGAAAGAACTGATGCTGAAGCTGAAGCACCAATACTTTGGCCATCCGATGTGAAGAACTGACTCATTGGAAAAGACTCTGATGCTGAGAAAGATTGAGGGTAGGATGCCCCCTTGCTCGGATGACAAGGTCATGAGACTAAGAAGGAAACTGCAAAGCGGACTTTCTTTGTCGGGGCATCCCAGGCAAGGCCCCTCCTGGTATTTTTCTTGGGAGTTCTGTCCATGCTCAGAACATTAGCTCATCTCAGTAGGTCAGTTCCAGTCAGAAAGAATTCGTCCAGATATAATTCCCCCATAGGATTCGGGAAGGTGAATTCCCTTCCCTGAGGACAAAGGAGGAATAAAGGGGACATTTAAATAGATTACTACACCTCCTACTCATCACTGGGGAGTTTACCAAGAGTTCTCTGGGGGTCATGGCAAGGCCACCACCAGAAGTGCTCGTACTTGGGTCACCTTTCCACCTCCCACTCTCTCGACCACTCCACGGTGGAGGCTCCCTTCCTTGAAGAAACCAGGCTGGAATGGGACTTAGGAATGCTCATAACTGTGGCCAGCATAGTTGGAGACATTGATTGCCTTAGGATAATGTAGACATAGGAATTCATTATAGTAGTTATATAAGGTTAATAGGGTTTTATTGCTAAAGCAGTACTGCTAGACTGTGTCTTTGTCCTCTTTCCTCTTTCTTCATAAGAACCGGAGTGTCAGAACAGAATGAGACAGGTAGTGGTTGAGGTTAATAGAATAGAACAGTTTCAAGCTTAAGCCCCTCCCTCTAGCTTCTACATAGTTGCACCTGATAAGAGAAATGTAACCTTTCTACTTAGATTGATGTACTTATCATGACTGAATGAAGTATGCTGAAGACATTCAAATGGTAAACATACTACTGTTAAATCTAATTACGCAGAAATCTGACTTCTGCAAGGGGAATGTTTCATGATAGATTGGGGAATGAGCTCAATGATAAGGTTGCTATGGAAGGTAGAAAACAAAAAGTGTATAGAATGATAGGTGATGTAATGATGTAATGGGGATGTTTTTTGGCTATAAAACTGTAAACCAACAACAATAAATGAGAGAGACTGCTCCATCAACACTTTGACTCAGCTCAGTACTTCGCCGACACCACTCATCCCTCAAGACCCCGGACCCGCCGGGGCTGAACCCCGGCAGTAGGAGGAGAAGGGGACAACAGAGGATGAGATAGTTGGATGGCATCACCAACTCGATGGACCTGAATATGAGCAAGCTCCGAGAATTAGTGATGGACAGGGAAGCCCGGCATGCTGTAGTCCATGGGGTTGCAAAGAGTCGGACAGGACTGAGCGACTGAACTGATAAGGAACTGAATAGTCACTTTCTGTCAAAGGCTACAGAGTTAATTTACACACATTGACTTATTTAAAACTTAAGTGTAACTTGCTTTTTGAACTTGTAATCAAATCAAATGGTTGCATTCTCAAATGATTGTATCAGTGGAAACCCAACTTCTGTTTCTTAAGTTGAATAGCTCTTCTCTTAATAAAGAGTCTAGATCTTCAACTGCTTTGTTCCTTCTTACACAGCACATATGACCTTGTGCTTGGTGGCCTTTCATGTCAGCAGATCTTGTCTAGAATCATCACAAAAGATCAGTGAGTTTTTAATAAAGTTTGACCTCCAAAGGGATGTTACAAGAATTTCAGCCCTTTCCTCCTATGTGACTCATTGGCTCTCAGGCATGTTTATCCATCTCTCAGTAAACAGGATCTGCAACCAAGGGATATTAAGAGGAGCCTTTGATTCTAAGGTAATTATACTACATCTTCCAAGGCTACAGGTGCCTCCTTTCTTCATATTTGCATAATTAAGATGGGAAATGAAAAAAGGGAAGGTAAAGAATGGGAAGGTGAAGGAAAGAGATAAAAAAAGAAGAAGGAAAAGGAGGACGAAGAACTCAAAGATGAATTGCTATATAGAATTTTGCAGTCTTTTCTTTAAAAATACTCAGGTACACTTTAAATGTAGCACAGCCCAGCAAGGTGGATCAAGTTCTGTCAGTTTCCAGTATTCTTAAGGCTACATATAAGGGTATACAGTGAAGAAAACTGTTATGTTCCCTGACATTAGGCACTATGCCCTTTTAGTAACAATAAGAGTGATATTTAGTGAATTCTCAGAATCATTATTTCTCTACCTCTAAAAAATATGCTGTTTTTTGTTTGTATGCTCTTGATTTAAAAATAGATGACATGTGATGTACAAGAGAAAGATAAAGGAAATGGAAAATTATTTTTTTCTGTATCAATGGAAATACCTAGAACCTATAAACATTTGAAAGGCAAAGATATATGCTGCAAGGAAACATGTATCTGTAATGATCAGAAAACCAAAATACCTTCTATTCAAGTGAAAGGGAAAGTCTCTCAGTCGTGTCCGACTCTCTGTAGCCTTTCCCTTCTCCAGGGGATTTTCCCAACCCAGGGATCGAAACCAGGTCTCCCACATTGCAGGCAAATTCTTTACCAGCTGAGCCACAAGGGAAGCCCTATTCAAGAGATAGAGGCTAATACAACCAATTGGAATGACTGATACAGTAAAGATGAGGAGGCAAGAATTTAGAATTACTACCCCTGAGGTAGAAATTGCAGAGAACACAAATACCAAAGAGTCTGAAAGGAAATAAAAACCTAGAACTAATGAGATTAGCAATCTTGTAGAATACAAAATTAACGCATAAAAATCAGTTGCATATCTATATATTAGCTGTCAACATGTGGAAAATGAAAATTTAAAAACAGTATCATTTACAGTTACAAAGTAAATGAAGTATTTACGTATAAATCTAGCAAATCACATACAGAATATGTATGCTGAAAATTCCTGTGAGAAGTCTGCATCTATCCTTATCAATAGCCCCAGAATGGATGGGCAGATAAAGTGCCAATCTCACTGTTACTGCTGTGATTCCTCCTTGTTAGGGTCTCCTTTGCTGAGTGAATGGGAGAGTATTTGTGTGTTTCATAATAGCCATGATCCCCTTGATAGGTGTTTGCATATTTCTTAGTGTAGAGTGTGTGTGTGTGTGTGTGTATGAAGCTTAATGCAACATGTTATCATTTTAAAGTTTAGCAACAGCCAGTTATAGGTGCTGCTTCAGTTTTTATTTAGCATGGTGATTGCAGAGTGACCAGCATACTGGACATTAAGGTTGTTTAGATGAGACAGAGGGGAGAAATGCTCAATGTCTTCACAAAATAGTTACAATATCTTACTAATAAAATAAACCAAAGAAGACTTAAATAAATGGAGATACATACTATCTTCAAGGATCAGAGGACTCAAATAGTGAAGATGACAGTTCTTCCCACATTTATATACATGTTTAGTTTGTTTTTTTTTTGTAGATATAGAAAAGCTTATGTTAAAATATATGTGGAATGGCATAAGCCTTTGAATAAGTAGAATAATTAAAAAGAATAAAATGAGAAAAATCTTTCTACCCCAAATTAGCACGTATGATACAACTACAGTAATCAAGATAGTGTTGTGTTTTCAGAGGGACAGAATAGAGAACCCAGGGGTAGTTCACATAATATACCCAACCAAGTTTTTTTTTTCAAAGGTGCAAAAGCAATTTAATGGAGGAAATATAACCTTTTCAACAAATAGTGCTATAGCAGATGGACATCCCAGGGCAAACAAAATAACAACAAAGAATCTTGATGTAAACCTCACACCTTACATAAAATTTAACTTAAACACTGATACTGAAATGTTAAAGGAAAACTATAAAACTTTTTTAAATAGGGAGAAAATCTTTGGAATCTAAGGCTAGATAAGTGTTAGTTTAGACCAAAACCATGTTCCATAAAAGAAGACTGATAAATTGGATCTCATCAAAATTAAAAATGTTTGCTCTGTGAAAGATTCTATTCAGAGGATGAAAGCACAAGCTATCCAACAAAGGACTAGTATCTAGAATACTATACATATAAAGAGCTCACAAAACTCAAGAGCAAAAAATCAGTAGATCCAATCATAAAATGGGCAAAAAGATAACAAGTGACATTTCACTGAGGAGGATATATGGATGGCACATATTTACATGAAAAAATGTTCACCTCATTAACCATTAGGGGAATTCAAATCAAAACCACAATGAGATATCACTACACAACTGTCAGAATGGCTAAAATAAAAAATAATGACAACATCAAATGCTGGTGAAGTTATGGAGAAGCTAGATCACTCATAAATTGTTGGTGGGGATGTAAAATTGGTACAGCTATTTTGAAAAACAGTCTGATTGTTCCTTACAAAATTAAACATGTGATTACTGTACATCCCAGCAGTATATCTCCCAGAGCAGTGAAAACATGTTTACATGAAAACCTGTACACTGATTGACTGTCCATAGCAGCTTTATTTGTGATGGCCAAAAGTAGAAACAAGCCAGATGTCCCTCAATGAGTGAATAGTTAAACAAACTGTGGTAATCCATATCATGGAACACTATTCAGAGTGAAAAATAATGAAATATTGATATGCAAAGCAACTCCAGGGAATTATGCTGATTAACAAAAATCAATCCCCCAAAGATTACAAACTGTTTTACTCCATTTATATAACATGCTGGAAATTGTAAAGTTATGGAAATGAGGATGAAACTGGACAGGCAGGTGGTAGCTATAAAAGTCATCATGAGGGATCCCTGTGGTGATAAAATTATTCTTGACTTTATTAATTTCAGTATCTTGTTTGATAGAGCAGCAATGTTTCACAAGTTTTACCATTGAGGAAAACTGGGTAAAAGGTACATAGAATTTCTCTGTGTTGTTTCTTATAGTTACAGATGAACCTATAATTATCTCAAATTATAATGTAAAAAATAAGTGTAATTAATGGTTAAAATTTCATGTTCTAGATACAGACTATCTGGTTCAAATCCTGAGACAATATCCTGTCATCTTAGGTAAGTTCATGTATCCTCTCTGTATCTTAATTTTCTCATGTTTAAAATAGAAATAATGGTGGTGAATTAGTTGAAGGGGATTAAGAAGTATGAACTTCCAGTTATAAAATAAGTCATGAGAATGTAATATACAGTATAGGAAATATAGTCAGTAACATGATATTTTGTGTGGTGACAGATAGTAACTAGACTCATAGTGGTGAACATTTTTTGGGATGGTGAACATTTTGTAATGCATTAAAATATCAAATCACTATGTTGTACACCTGAAACTAATATAATATTGTAAGTTAACTATACTTCACTAAATAAATAAAATAGGAAAAATAAAAATTATCTCATAAGGAGTTACTTATATAGCTTAAATAAATTAATGCTTGTAAAGTGCATAGAATGGTGCTTCTCACAGATTTATGCTAAATAAATGTTAGTTTTATTTACTACAATTTTTATGGCATGTATGTATGTTCGTGCTTATGAAAAATTTAAAAACTTTCATGGGATGGATACATACCAACTCCAATATGAGGGCTTCTGTTGGAGGTAAAAATGGTAAGGAGATGAAAGGTAAAACTTTAGTTGTACATATTTTATATCTTTAGAAAATAAAGCAGGTAAATATATTTTATGTTTGTCATATGTTTTTATATTGTGTATCTAGTTTAGACTATTCTATATTATACTTGTTTTAGAAGGACATTCTATTATATAATTTAGAAATAACACATTTGGTGAATTCATTACATAATTAAGTCTTCAACATTTTCTAGAAATAAACTCTTTTCAGTGCATTCTCTTGATTTTCAATTATTTTATAACAGGGTATACTAAACTAATCTTGCTTTTTATTAATGACTGAAGAAAATATTATGAAATTGATTTATTTTATTGTGCTAAAAGTTAATAATATTCCCTGACATTATTAAATTTTTCAGAGTTTAAATTATTCTCTGAATTCTCTCAATTGTAATGTTTTGACATAGTTGTTGATATTTCTGGTTTCTTTATTCTTGTC
This sequence comes from Antilocapra americana, assembly GCA_007570785.1. Taxonomy (NCBI): domain Eukaryota; kingdom Metazoa; phylum Chordata; class Mammalia; order Artiodactyla; family Antilocapridae; genus Antilocapra; species Antilocapra americana. The sequence goes on along the minus strand of ML660679.1, from coordinate 1,094,813 downwards.
AACTGTCACTCTCCATAAGAGTCTTCTCTCATTTCTCTTTCATCTACATGTATAATGTTCTCACTATCAGAGCAAGATATTAAAGTTGATAGGAAATGAACAGATCAACAGTCCTACTTAATATTTTAGACATCATTCTAAGTTAATAACCTCATTACAACTGCATATATCTTTCATTTGCCCACCTCCATATCCCAGTGAAAAGTGTTGCATAGGATGAGTTACACTTACTCTCTCACTTCTTAGACACTGATGTCACTAACTACTATGTTTGTGACTCTAATCAATATTATTAAAATTTGTTCCAAGTCTAGCTAAGTTACAGTGTACCATTTATTAAAATATGTTTTAGTCTTTAATGTTTATTTTTTCAGATAATTGGATAAGAACTCAAGCCTTAAATAAATGATAATCTAGTCATATTAGCCCATATATAATGTGCTAATATATTAATGATATCACTGTCTTTGACCCAATTCACTCTTGCATAAACAATATTTATGGAGCTTCTGATATAGGCTAGGCATTATCTATTACTGAATGTGCAAAAATGATTGACATAATCCCTGATATTCAGATGTTTCCCATTTTGGACACTAAGTATTATAAACTTTTTATTTTAAACTGATCATTTAAAAAATGGAAAATTACAATTATGCTTATTGTTTGACTTAAAATGCTGAAATTGGTACAACATATCTCATAAAAAATAAGGAAGTAAATTTTAGATGACAAATTCTGATTAACTCAGAATACTCTAAAAGAAAGGACTATGTAAGAAAAATCTATTTAAGATCAAGCAATGCCTAATCTATTGTCTGAGATACAAGAACCTCTCCTTATGCATAATAAGTAGTAAAAAGAAGAAAGATTTATAAATATAACAGCTTATCCATGCAATCTTGTAAGTCATGTTTGTTACAGGAAATGTTATTTACTTCTTAAATATTTCTTTCGAAATGTAAATTCATCCCTTAGCACTGACATTATATTAATTTGATCCACCACTATTTCTATCTAAATCTATCTATTCTTTCTCTGTCTCTCATATAGCTCCTTCTGCTAATCAGAAAACCTCAGTCCCCTGAGTCTCTTTGTTTCATTTGCAGACTTGCAAACTATAAGTAAATAAAGCATGCAGCCAATAAACTTCTACTCAAAACCATTGTGAAGATGTGTTCTTCCACCCTGTCTTATTCAGTTTGTTCTGCTGTAGCAAAAATACCTTAAATTGGGTGTCTTAAACAACACACATTTGTTTCTTATACTCTTGGAGGATGGAAGTCTGAGATCATGGTACCAGTATGGTTGGGTTCTGAGGAGCCTGACTTCTTTTTTTCTCACATGGTGGAAAGGGAGCTTAAAGGGTTCACTGGGGTCTCCATTATAAGTACACTAATCTCACTCATGAGAGATCTACTCTCATGACCTAATTACCTCCCAGAGGTCCCACAATGTAATACCATTACCTTGGGGGTTAGGACTTGAGCATATGACTTTTAGGAAGACACAGACATTCAGTTCATTACACGTGTATACTAGTAGAAGAAACAGAGGCTTGAAGAATTTTATTATAATGTGGTAAGTGCTATGCTAGAGGGATTTTTGTGTTTGAAGTAGTCCTATGGTGGCTCAGATGGTAAAGAATCTGCCTGCAGTGCAAGAGACATGGGTTCAATCCCTGAGTTGGGAAGATCTCCTGGAGAAGGGAATGGCTACTCTCTCCAGAATTCTTGCATGGAGAATTCCATGGACAGAGGAGCCTGGTGGGCTACAGTCCATAGGGTCGCAAAGAGTCAGACATGACTGAGCAATAAAAAAGATAGATTAACAAAAGGAGTGTATTTAATTAGACCTCCAGGAGTTCTAGAAGTTTATCTGGAGGAAATGATTCTTGAGTTAGGTCTCAAAAGTTGATACAATGAATTAGTCAGGAAAAAGATGACAGAAAGGTTTGTAAGAAGAGGAAACTTAGGAGAAATGACATAGAGTTATGTAGCTGCTGCGTATCAAGATCTAAAGTAGTCCAGTATTTATTTCTGTTGTACATACTGAATTCTGAGAAACAGTGAGAAATAAAGCTGGACTGCTTACCAAGACTTTTAAGGTAACCAAAGACTTTTTAACATCATGGCAAATGCTTTAATATTAATGAAGAAGAACCACTGGAGATTTTTAAGCATAAAAGTGGATTGGCTAAGTTGAATTCTCTGTAAGTCACTTAGAAAGGGAAATGGGAAATAGATTTGAAAAGTATCAAGTTAGAAGAAGATATCATTTTGTGAGCTAAATCCAATCTAGAGTTAATGAAAGCCTGACTAGGACAATAGTATTTGCAGATGAGAGGGTGGATTCAAAATATTTTTGTAATGATATTGACAGAATTTGACAATTAGTAAGAAGTAAGAGGGTGCTTCCCAGGTGGTACTAGTGGTAAAGAACCTGCCTGCCAATGCAAGAGAGATGTAAGAGATCTGGATTAGGTCCCTCAGGAATATCCCCTGGAGGAAGACATGGCAACCCACTCCAGTAGGCTTGCCTGGAGAATCCCATGGACAGAGGAGCCTGGTGGGCTATGGTTCATAGGGTTGCAAAGAGTCAGACACAATTAAAATGACCTAGCATGCATGCATTCACTCATGGAGTAAGAGAGACAGAATAGTTGTATTGGTTATTCAGTCCTGCAAACAAATTACACCCAAACTTAGCAGCTAGAAAGAACAATAACATTTATTATTTCATATAGTTCCTGTGGATCTTTGGATTCTGGAGCTGCTTTACCTACATGGTTCTGACTTGGGTCTTTTCATGTGATTACAGTCATGATGTCAACTAGTGCTGTGTATCAGCTGGCCTGTCCAAGATATGTTACGCACACATTGATGGCAGGAAGCCTGTGCCTTGCTGGCTCCTGGCAGGAGGACTAATTTATTTGCCAATGAACATCTCCATAGGGTTACCTGAGTATCCTCATGAAATGGCAGTTGGCTTTCCCTAACAACCAGCATCCAAGAAAAAGGAAAATATATAAGCTGAAAACTTTTTGTGTTTGAAGTTAAACACAGTCATTTGTGCAATATCCTTTTGATTGCATAGGTGCAAGATGACTACACACGGGCATGAATAACATGAGGCAAGACTCATTGTAGACACAGTGGTCAGTTATTCAGTTCAGTTCAGTTGCTCAGTCGTGTCCAACTCTTTGCAACCCAATGAATTGTAGCACACCAGGCCTCCCTGTCCATCATCAACTCCCAGAGTCCACCCAAACCCATGGCTTTTGAGTCGATGATGACATCCAGCCATCTCATCCTCTGTCATCCCCTTCTCCTCCTGCCCTCAATCTTTCCAGCATCAGGGTCTTTTCCAATGAGTCAGCTCTTTGCATCAGGTGGCCAAAGTATTGCAGTTTCAGCTTCAATATCAGTCCTTCCAATGAACACCCAGGACTGATCGCCTTTAGGATGGACTGGTTGGATCTCCTCGCAGTCCAAGGAACTCCCAAGAGACTTCTCCAACACCACAGTTCAAAAGCATCAATTCTTCTGCTCTCATCTTTCTTTATAGTCCAACTCTTACATCCATACATGACCACTGGAAAAACCATAGCCTTGACTAGACGGACCTTTGTTGGCAAAGTAATGTCTCTGCTGTTTAATATGCTGTCTAGTTTGGTCATAACTTTCCTTCCAAGGTGTAAGTGTCTTTTAATTTCATGGCTGCAATCACCATCTGCAGTGATTTTGGAGCCCAGAAAAATAAAGTCAGCCACTGTTTCCCCATCTATCTGCCATGAAGTGATGGGACCAGATGCCATGATCTTAGTTTTCTGAATGTTGAGCTTTAAGCCAACTTTTACACTTTCATCAAGAGGCTCTTTAGTTCTTTACTTTCTGCCATAAGGGTGGTGTCATCTGCATATCTGAGGTTATTGATATTTCTCCTGACAGTCTTGATTCCAGCTTGTGCTTCTCCCAGCCCAGCGTTTCTCATGATGTACTCTGCATATAAGTTAAATAAGCAGGGTGAAAATATACAGCCTTGACATACTCCTTTTCCTATTTGGAACCAGTCTGTTGTTCCATGTCCAGTTGTAACTGTTGCTTCCTGACCTGCATACAGGTTTCTTAAGAGGCAGGTAAGATGGCCTGATATGCCCTTCTCTTTCAGAATTTTCCACAGTTTATTGTGATCCACACAGTCAAAGGCTTTGGCATAGTCAATAAAGCAGAAATAGATGTTTTCCTGGCACTCTCTTCCTTTTTCCATGATCCATCAGATGTTGGCAATTTGATCTCTGGTTCCTCTCCCTTTCCTAAAACCAGCTTGAACATCTGGAAGTTCGTGGTTCACGTACTGCTGAAGCCTGGCTTGGAGAATTTTAAACATTACTTTGCTAGAGTGTGAAATGAGTGCAATTGTGTGGTAATTTGAGCATTCTTTGGCATTGCTTCTGTTTGGGATTGGAATGAAAACTGCCCTTTTCCAGTCCTGTGGCCACTGCTGAGTTTTCCAAATTTGCTGGCATACTGAGTGCAGCACTTCCACAGTGTCATCTTTCAGGATTTGAAAATAGCTCAACTGGAATTCTATCACCTCCACTAGCTTTGTTCGTAGTGAGGCTTCCTAAGGCCCACTTGACTTCACATTCCAGGATTTCTGGCTCTAGGTTAGTGATCACACCATTGTGATTATTTGGGTTAGTTATAGACCCCACATTTTTGTCTTCAGTGTTTAGTTGGATTATAGTGACATCTACAAGATAAGCAATAGAAGAGGAGCAGAGTTATTGTGGTTTGTTTTTTTGTTTGGGGTGTGTGTGTGTATGTGTGTGTTTCCAGAAAGTTAAAAGGTAACAGGTTCTTTTTGAAAATTATCAGTAAGGCTAGATAATATGCTTCTGAAGTACATTAATATGTTCCTGATGGAGAAAAAGATTTGAGAGCCATCATCATTTATTTTTTAAAACTTTTTATTTTATATTGGAGCATACCCAATTAACAATGTTGTGCTAGTTTCAGGTGGACAGCAAAGGGACTCGGCCATAAATATACATGTATCCATTCTCCTGCAAACTCCCCTCCCATCCAACCTGCCATGTAACATTGAACAAAGTTCCCTGTGCTATAGAGGAGGTTCTTGTTGGTTATCCATTTTAAATATAGCAGTGTGTGCATGTCCATCCCAAACTCCCTAACTATCTCTTCCCTCCATCTTCTCCTCTCTGCAACCATAAGTTTGGAGATCAGCATTTAAATGGTACTTTATTTTTTGAGATTAAGAAACTTCACCCAATAGAGGATAAAAATGAGATTAAAGGAAATAACTTCATTTTTAAATGATTAAAGGAGTAGAAGGTCATGAAACGGATTAAACAAGATGTTCAGAGAGGTAGAGATAATAAAGATTAGCACTGTAGAAATAAAGGAAATAAATAGTTTAAGAAAGTGAATAGTCAGAGATGTCAAACAAAGCAGAAATATCCAGTGAACTAAAATATGCCCATTGTATTTAACAACATTTTTGCCACTCATTATGTTGCCAGAGCATTTCCTGTGGGAGCATGGAAGCAGAAAACATGTAACAGAGGTTTATGCTGTGTTTAGTCACTCAGTCGTGTGTGACTCTTCACAACCCCATAGACTGTATCCCGCCAAGCTCCTCTGTCTATGGGGATCCTCCAGGCAAGAATATTGGATGGGTTGCCATACACTTTCCAGGGGATTTTCCCAACCCAGGGATCGAACCCAGATCTCCTGCACTGCAGGTGGATTCTTTACCGCTGAGCCACTGGGGAAGCCCATAACAGTGGGTTGCTGCTGCAGCTGCTGCTAAGTCACTTCAGTCATGTCTGACTCTGTGCGACCCCATAGATGGCAGCCCACCAGGCTCCCCCGTAAGCACAGGTAAATTAAACTCTCTTTTTATATTTTTTTATTAGTTTTGCCATACAATGACATGTTATCACCTTAGGTTTACATATGATCCCCCTCCAGAACCCCACTCCCTCCTCCCTCTCCCCCGGGAAATCTCAATGCACCAGCCCCAAGCATCAATCCTGGGCTGGCGATTGATTACACATATGATAATTAACATGTTTCAATGCCATTCTCCCATATCATCCCACCCTTGCCCTCATCCACAGAGTCCACGAGTCTGTTCTATACATCTGCGTTCCTTTTGCTGTCTCGCATGCTGGGTTCTCGTTACCGTCTTTCTAAATTCCATATATATGCGTTAGTATACTGTATTGTTGTTTTTCCTTCTGGCTTACTTCCCTCTGGATAATAGGCTCCAGTTCCGTCCACCTGAGTAAAACTGCTTCAAATGAATTTTTTTTTGATGCTGAGTAATATTCCATTGTGTATATGTACCACTGCTTTCTTATCCATTCCTCAGTTGATGGGCATCTAGGTTGCTTCCATGTCCTGGCTATTGTAAACAATGCACCGATGAACATTGGGGTACACGTGGCTCTTTCAATTCTGGTTTCCTTGGTGTGTATGCCCAGCAGTGGGATTGCTGGGTCATATGGCAGGTCTATTTGCAGTTTTTTAAGGAACCTCCACACTGTTTTCCATAGTGGCTGTACTCATTTGCATTCCCACCAACAGTGTAAGAGAGTTCCCTTTTCTCCACATCCTCTCCAGCATTTATTACTTGTAGATTTTTGGATTGCAGACATTCTGACTGGTGTAAAGTGATACCTCATTGTGGTTTTGATTTGCATTTCTCTGATAATGAGTGATGTTGAGCATCTTTTCATGTGTTTGTTAGCCATTTTTATGTCTTCTTTGGAGAAATGTCTGTTAAGTTCTTTGACCCACTTTTTGATTGTGTCTTTTATTTTTCTAGAATGGAGCTGCAGGAGTTGCTTGTATATTTTTGAGATTAATTGTTTGTCCGTTGCTTCATTGGCTATTATTTTCTCCCATTCTGAAGGCTGTCTTTTCACCTTGCTTATAGTTTCCTTTGTTGTGCAGAAGCTTTTAATTTTAATTAGGTCCCATTTGTTTATTCGTGCTTTTATTTCCAATATTCTGGGAGGTGGGTCATGGAGGATCCCGCTTTGGTTTATCTCAAAGAGTGTTTTGCCTATGTTATCCTCTAGGAGTTTTATAGTTTCTGGTCTTATGCTTAGATCTTTGATCCATTTTGAGTTTATCTTTGTGTATGGTGTTAGAAAGTGTTCTAGTTTCATTCTTTTACAAGTGGCTGTCCAGTTTTCCCAGCACCACTTGTTAAAGAGGTTGTCTTTTCTCCATTGTATATTCTTGCCTCCTTTGTCAAAGATAAGGTGTCCATAGATGCGTGGATTTATCTCTGGGCTTTCTATTTTGTTCCATTGATCTAGATTTCTGTCTTTGTGCCAGTACCATACTGTCTTAATTACTGTGGACTTGTAGTATAGCCTTAAGTCAGGTAGGTTGATTCCGCCAGTTCCATTCTTCTTTCTCAAGATTGCTTTGGCTATACGAGGTTTTTTGTATTTCCATACAAATTG